>CAJHUC010000282.1:0-180143 GCA_905146915.1 Ostreobium quekettii
GGCACCTCCCCCTCCAGGCGCACCCTCTTTGATGCATCCCGTAGGCCTTGGAGCGACGGGGTCATGACGCCGTCGTGCGCCTCTGTAAGGGGACTGGTCGTGTGGTGTCCATCAGGCGCATTTGGTCCGGGAGTTTTTAGGTGTTCGCCCTGTCTCGTGCGTCCTCCTCTTGACCTTGTTCGTTTTTCCTCGCCCTTCTATGCTACTACCCTCTGTGCGTTCTCCCAGCGCCCCGCTGCGCTCAACCTCCCGAAATAAAAACCCATGGTGGCCCATCACAAGTGCTTCCCGGCGCCCGAAATAAAAACCCATCGTGGCCCTCAATGCTTTCTCAAAATAAAAACCCACACGACGAACTGCCATCAAAGGAGGGGCTTTCCAGCTCTGTGGACACTCCCAGCCGTCTCCCTGACAATCCATCTCCTCCAGGACTCTTTGTTTTGTTCAACATTTTTTCTTTCCTTTTTTTGTTTCATATATTTTCTTTGTTTTTCCTAATTTTTGGTCTCAGCTTCCCATGGTGGGGAGCTGAAGCTGCTCCGCAGTTGGCCCCCGGCAGCATCGCAGCTCTTCGTGCCGGGGGCGTTCTATACATTAAAACAACAAAAAGAAGTCAAAAGCTGCCTGTGCGGTTGTACAGGGCTCCATTTGGCAGGTGCGAAAATGGGTTTCCGCACAGTGATGAGAGAGACCTGAGATGAATCTTGGACTCTTCAATGGACTCTTCAAAGGCAAGGCGTATTTTTAGGGGATTGTGAATGGTCCCTCGGCTCCAATTCATGGTTATCTTGCACGCTGCAGGATGTATGACTTTCTTGCGGTGCTATTGCATTGTGTGACGATCTTGAATACTGTGGGGTGGGGTGAGAGGGGGGGGGGACGTTATATCAGGCTTGTCGCTTGCATCTACTTTTTGCGATTAGTTCTTGCAATTAGCTTTTGCGCTTACTTTCTTTCTCTTGGTAAAATACGTAAATTTACAAAAGGGGATATTTTTGTGGCTGTATTGACGTTTTGCAGCGCGCTGGGACACCTAGGTTATACAACAAAAGCCATTGATCAGTCGTCGGCTTCCTCGGGCATATGCAACATAACGTCCACGAGGCCCTCGATGACGGCAACGGCGTCGATGAGCGATTGTGCATTTTCTCTCCACTCCACCGCATGTAAATGCCCCTCCACGGCCTCTATAAATATATGCCGCTATCTTTATGCAAAAGGACGCTTATGCACATTGTATTTACGTACTTTACCGCATTTTCCTTGTAAAAATGCAAGATATATTATTGCACATAAAAGCGCAATACGACCAGTCCGGGCATCATAAAAAGCAATCCTTCAGAAAGGGTCACAAAGGCGCAAACGTTTCTTTTTAAAGCTCAATGGCTGCGTAAATATATCTCGACGCATTTTTCATGTTTGCATTTACGTATTTATGATTTGAACGTTTTCTGAACGGATTTGCATTCAGGCAATGCGCAGCAACACAAGTATACCAATGAAGCCAAAAGAAGAGCAAACTGATCGAGTGATAAATGAATGACAAATCGCTTTGAATTGAAATTCAGCATATTAACATGGTCAGATTCGCTCACCTAAGGTCCCTCAGAAGTAGTACCAGTACGACCACTGCATGTGGTCGCACTCGTCCTCCTCCACGCCCTCCATCTCGTCCACATCCCAAATTTCGTCGATTTCCATGGGATCACTCTATAAAATCCCCCCAAAGACACAATTGCGACCAAGCCATTTGCTTTCCAAATATCAAGATTTTCGCACGCACAATCCAAACCAATTTCAAATAGAAAGCAAATATCAGAGAAAGTGACAGCCGCTACCAATGATAATTTTCGAAAAGTCAATACGTGAAGTCGCAATTGACCAGCTACGTTGTTATTTCGTTCGTTCTGAACGTCAAGTAATTGCAAAAATAGCCTTTCAAAAGTTGCATTTCGCCACTTTATACTAAGAGAATATATTTGTGGCTTGTTAATTGTATCAATTTTGGCAATTGGCAACAAAAGGTTAATATGCATCACCTAAGAACATACGCAGTCAATTTCCCTCCCGTTTTCTTCCAAGTTCCTTTTTAATATTTGGGTCGAGGTCCAAATTTATTCAATCAAGCTAACTACTTGGAAAACGGCTATTTGAACAATTTTTTGACAACTAGTTGGCGCAAAGTGCCACTGCCACCGCGTTACCTTAATGACAGTGGTTTATTTGTTCATGTTAGCTTTACGAAACTGATAAGTTGTAAATAGTCGAAGAACAATTCAGGCACAAACGCTGTTTTGCGAAAAGGTACATGGTTGTGTGAATACGTATGTAAGGTCCGGGTTGCTTTTTCTCCATAGGAGCACGCTCATTTTAACTACCCTACTTTGATTATTAGCACAAGAAACGAATATGGCATGAAAGGAATGAAATATATCGCACCTGGACGGGCGGCGCAGGGTGGGAAAAGAGAGGGCGTCGCCCAGGTTATGCCTACCGAACGGCAAGCATGCAAGGCGCTGACCGGTCTGCGGCGAGAGCCCGACCTGCCGCAGCCGCGACGCTAAACTTTGAAAGTCCTTCGCTCGACCTGGGTGCAGAGAACCACCGAGCCGCGCCGCACAAGAGCGCACGAAAATTCGTTGCTCTGTTAGCCTCCTTCCCGCTATGGGTCCGAGGACACGAGCGCGGGAGAGGCCCGTGATCCAAATACCCACCGTCAGGTAATTCGTCATCTTGCCAAAGGGAACGAGGAAACAGGCTTGCCCAAGTTGTCCGGCGTCCGGAGCGCACTGCAGGCACTGACGGCGGCACAGGGCACTGACGGCGGACAGGGCGCTTGGGCCAGAGGCGCCAGAATATGAGTTTCTGGCCGCCGGCCTGGATGCGGATGCGGCGGTGACGTGGCAGATTAAGCTTGGCGATGCGCATTGTGATTTGGTTCTGCTATCAGCCTGTCATCATCTTCGTTCATTATTGCATATCGAGGCAGTGGGTAGATGGCCTATTTTGCCTGAGCAAAGCCCTGACCGATTATAGCATTTACCATTTTTTCTTAGACTGCGGCACAAATCTATCCGAAAGGAAGCGGAATATCGAGCGACGTGCCCATGTCTTGGATATGCATATCCTGGATTTGTCAATTTTCCCGACGATTCCCATGATCCCCAGGTGCGTTGATTCGTCGTTCCGACTTGCCGAGGCTTGCTTTGGGATGTTGTTCCCTACTGAAACAGTCGCCAGCATATTGTTTTCCGTGGGGCCCATACTGCGGCTCTTTGCCATTGAAATCCGACATTGGGATATGATTGCATTCAACAACGCGCTATGGTCGCGACAGCCGTCTAATACATTCGGTCAGGTTAATGATATAGCAGAAGGATGCAATGGTGCAAGCACATCAACGTTGCAAATCTCTTTTCAGATGGCTTCCAGCAACTTCGGCGTGTTCAAACATGTACAGAGCTCACGGCTTGTGGTTATTTCACTGTTTTCGGCATTGAAAACACTGAACAATGCATTTCATATGTGTTCGCAAAAGTGCTATTTGGTCCCTTTTGGCTATTGCGAGGCCCTTCACTACTCCATGGTTCTCTGACGCGTCCGGGCCTCTGTGCGTACTGCGTGCGTGCTTGCACCCGTATAAGAGCGCACCGTATACGGGCACGCAAGAACGATCCCAAAGCACCGCAACAGGTTGTGCGCCACCGAGGAACTCCGCCTTTCTGAAAGCGCCGTCTATGCCAAAGCAACGCACGTCAGTAGAAAGCCCAATCTCCGATTACCCCAAATTTCTTTGACACCTTGATGAATATAAGGTATGAGAGCTGGATCCAGCAGCGTGGGCGTTCAGTTCCCTCAACCTGTTGAAAGAAATGGCGGCGCCGTCTACACCTCAATCGCAAGAGCGCGTCTCCAGGTCTGTACTGCGGATGGGGCGCACTCATTCGAACCCGGGTGGCAATTATCATGTACCACGTCAACATGGTGGTGGGCACAATGGAACTATGTGGAGAGTGTTCGGCAGGTGCCACTTGGACTTGGACTGCCTTCTGAAAATCTGTCATGTATCTATTGATTGGTTCAGTTTGTCGCTTGCTTTGATCAACACGATGTTGGGACGAATCCAAGGGAGCGAAGGGAGAAGTGGACGACACCCCATCGCTAGCACCATTCGAAAAAGGATAGAAGAGGGGAGTAGCTGAAGCTCAATTCCCCATATGACTGTTCCGCACCGTCTGCATGACATTGGGAGACTGCAGCAAAACCGGTCGGTCTCAAGCAGCGGCCATGGCTGAAGCTCTCCTGAGCGGCAACACGTAACTTGACATTGTCCCGGCTTCGTTGCCAACTTTCTTGGATGGCCAACATGAGAATTGCGAGCACACGCTCGAAGCTGATACCATGTGTGCAAATGTGCGGGGGGATCACAATTGTCAGTCCATAAGTCCGTGTGCGACTCCGTGAGTGCGAAAACATTGCCGCCATCGTGCACAGATCCAGGAGCTGCGTTTTGCAGTTGGGAAACTCCATGCCAAGGGCTGAAGTCTGTCACATCGTGCCACGGCTGGCATATGACGCTGTGATTCCAGACCCGAGAACGTGGCTGTTTGGTGCGGGAGATGTGGGCGATTCGACAACCGAACGGTTGGCGACTACACAACAGAATCAATTTCGAGGAGTGGTGGCAGGAAGGAATCGCCGACCAAACGCCTTCATGATGAGCGTGCTCGACCCTGATTCGTATTCCAAATATTGCTATAATCTCTGGCAGGCTCGCACTGCAAGCGTGTCGCATCTTCAAGCCCCTCAGGAAAACTGCAACAGATGCACCTGAAGAAGTCGACAGGCTACAGAGCGCTGCGTCCCCGCACTTGGTTTGCCCTACCTGCCAGTCAGCCCACCCTATTCACCTATGCCCACCCCTTCCCGATCACGTTCGCATGCGGCTTAGGGAGGGTCTTTCTCTCCTTCCTATCTTCCCCTTCCTTGGAAAGCAAGTTGCATACGCTGTAGGTGCATACCCAAAACAGAGCCGCATCGAGGGCAAGCACATCAAGAGTACATGCCACTGTCACATTTGATAACATATCCTGGGCACAGGAGCTCTTCTGGTATCTGATATCTGGTGGACGATGCCGATGCTCTGAGCCGACGATGCTAGAAACCCTGGACACGTATCGCAGATTCAGTCGACCCGAGCAGGCAACCAAAGCCCTGTCGGCACAAGCCTCCATGAAATCCGATCGCAGTAACGCGCAAACACACATAAACGCCTCAGAAGTGTGACAGCCGCGCCCGTTAGCTCCACTCGTGTACGAGTAATACTGCTGCGCCCCCAGCAGCAGCGCCACCGCCTTCCCCGCCAGGCGCCCCACCAGCGGCAGTCTACTGAACACTTCCCCTCACCGCCCGCCCAGTCACGAGTCAAAAACACAACCGTCCCTTCGGTGTCAGGTAATCATCTCAAAGGCATGACAATTCAAAGTCCAAATAGGGATGGTTCTGCAAGAAACCGGTCCCAAGGCAATGCCGCTGTATGAAACAGATTAATTTGGAGCTCCGAAACTGGCGCCCTGCGCTCTTCTCCTCCCCACCCCTTTGAATTACGCCCACCCAACGGCAAGCATACAAGGCGCTGGCAGGTCTGCGGCGGCAATATTGCTGGTGCACAAGTGCCTCCCTTGCAAGGAGTCGGACTGGAATTGCAAGTGCACTCAGCTCGTGTGATCTTTTGCCTTTGGCCGACCCTCTCACTCGCGCCCTGCTGTTTTCTTTCCCAGTACTTGGCCAATGCGTTCCTGATGCTCGGGGAACTGTTGATGAACCGCATGCCCTTCTTCGACCAACTTCGAGGCCTGGTGGGCATCTGGGTCCAGGCTTGTTTTTTATGTTTACGTTTTTGCTTTTATGTTTTTACGCGTCAAAACGTAAATTTGCAAAAGGGCCTATTTGTTACGGCAATTTTTACGTTTTTACGGCTCCCTGGCACACGCAGTTTACAAGATGAAAGCTTCATACAATGATCAGTCCTCCGCCATCTCCAGCACCCGCAACACAATGTACAACTCGCCATTGGCAAGGGCGACAATGGAGCTTAACAAAAGCTCGTCTTCTGCCTCTTCCAAGGCGTCTGGCTGCCACTCTCCGGAGTCTGTAAATCCGTATGTACTGTCCATGTACACCAAGCAGTTTTTACATCATATTTACGTATTTTTACTCATTTTTACGCGCAAAAACGTAGAAACTAATTCAACGTGTAAAAGCGTCAGTGCCATAAGTTTTTAAGGCGTAAAACCAAGCCTGCCTGGGTCGTCTTTTATGTCTTCTCTTTGTTCGTTTACCATCTGCACACTAGGATGGGTGTATCCAGTGAGTGCCCAAGCTGGCATGCTTGCAATTGCAGTTGGTAAACTGATTGATTGGATTTTTGTTGTATGTTTGTACTTCAGTTTGTACTGTTGTTGATGATTGTGTGTCACTTTCGAATTGACTCATTCATTGACTGATTGATTGCATGTTGCAATGTTTATGTGGAAGTCCGTTGCAATCACATATGCCAAAATCATGGCAAAGCAAGCCCTGTCACCAAGCTGGCGATGTCGGACAGTGTTCTCACAAAACAGAATGCAATGTCTACGTGTAGTTGGAAGTGATTGTTGCGTTTTAATTCTTTGTATTGATTGTGCACACGGTATTTGTTGTTTGGAATAGACATTCCTGGTGTACGAATTTTCGTTTCGCTTTCTTTGTGTCAGGCTAGATGCGCTCCATTGTGACATCAGGAAAGTGCTGCCCAAAAGTGTAGCAGTTGTGGTCACTGTAGTCCAGCCCTGGGCGTTAATACAGTTAGCCTCGATGAGGGCGTGTTCATGTCATTCCTGGAATCCACAGCATTTGTCGCCGTCGTGGAAGCATCTGCTGAAATACGTAGATGGATTGAATAGATTGGTGATGTTGGGCAATCAGATCAGTTCGCAAAAGAAAAGGGCGTGGTCGCCGTTCGTCTACCTGGCGACTTTTTTTGCCCACTTCTGCGCCTACAGGATCTTCCACCTGCTGCACTGGGTCAACAACGATACCCTGCTGAGTGAGAGGATGTGGCTGGAGACGCTTCTGGAGGATTGATACATATAACCACCGCACATCAAACACAGCCGCCGCGCCTCGCAATGCGATTGCCGCACTCGGATACATCGTATGGCCAGTCGTGCGCGGTGGCCAATGCAGCGCTGCCACCACACGGCTGGTCGCGCTGGCGCGGGGAGTGAGTCGGGGGTTCAGCGGGAATTCAACGTAACAATATCCGTCCACTGTGTGATTCAAAGCTGGGCGCCAGCGTGGGCAGCAGGGCCCATCGCTCGGCTTCTGCTGGCCTCGTTGGAAACGTCAAACTCTTCAGATGGCGTGGAGGACTGGCTTTGCACGCCGTTTGGGGAGCCCCCTTCCTGGAACAAAGGTTTTTGAAATTTGAAATACGAACTCGAACCCCAAAATTCTACTTTCAGATGGGGCGATACTGCCCCGATCGGCGGCCGTTGGTGGATGGACGTTCGGGGCAACGGGGTGGCGACAAAAGTGTTGTTTTTCTGATATAAACGACGGAACACTGCTCTGGTATCGGGAATGTGGATTTATTTAAATGAATACCAAATTTGGTATCGGTGGGGAGTAGGGGTCGCTGTGGGAGTAGTGGAGGGCAAGGTGCGGAGAATTAGTGGGGATTTTGTGGAGAAAGGCGGAGAGGGGCTTCAAATATTCAAATATTAGAAAAAATTGTTGGAGCGTGGACAGTGGTTCGAGGGACCTGCGCATCTGCCGGGAGCAAATCTCTACTTGTTCCGAGGCTGTTTGACTTTGAGTTCGAAAGGCCTTGCTACCGCGGTGTGGCGTCGTAGAGGTGATGCTGCTTGTGGCAGGCGAAGATAGGAAGCTGCCAGAAGATGTGCCGCAATTGATGGGAACCTGTCGCAAAGTGCGCGACGGTAGGCAAGTACCAAAAGCTGTACGGCATTTGATGGGAAGGTTTCGAAAGGTTGGAGGGAAGCTGACGGAAGTCGTGGGGTAATTGAAGGAAATCTGGTGGAGGCTCGGTGGCAATTGGAGGAACCGTGGGACTGATGCTGCTATTGGTAGAGACGGGTTCTTCGAAACGGAGGGGGACCTAAAACCAAAGAAATGGCAAAGAGCGGAAGTGCTTGCTGTATGATGATGTATGGTGTTAGCTTGTGTGATGGACGAGTTCCTGGTGTCACGATGCATCCTTGAATGTAGCAGGCAGTTCGGCTAGTGACCTGGAGATCAAGCGATAACCGATAACATCATTGCGCGAGGGCATGTTGAAGCACCTCGTCTTGCATCTCATTGGGTTCCAATTCTGGTTCCCCCTGAGTGCTTTCCCGCATTGCATTGGACACAGTGTTTGGGGGAATTGAAAAGGGAGTTGTCGGCTGCGCTCCTCTGATATATAGTAATGCACCATAAGTTCACCAACAGTAAGGTCGACGGCATTTTCCGTCTTGGAAAGACGGCCTGGTGGAGGCTGTCTCCGACCATCAAACCCAAAATATCGGACTCAACCAGGCTTAGCCCTTAAACTATAAACTTCACTCTTTTAAGGTAAATACGTTCCTAAGTAGAGCTTTTAAGTGTTGGATGCAGCGCACTTGGCGATGCCTCAATTGCTTAAAATACAAGCCAGCTATTTGTCTCGCAAAGGTAGGTCTCTCCTTCGGGGACGCTTGTTCTACCAGTGCACGTTATGCGCATTTCCCGCTATTCTTAGGAACGCCGCGGGTTTTTTCGCACATAGAACAAAATTCACAGATGAGCGCACATGCCAGAAACGTATGTTGGCAAGTACGGCCACCCCGTTGTCCAACTCATGACGCTAGAGCATGTCCATGAGAATTACATTCGATGGTTGCAAATTCGTCGAGCGGCCCATCACCAACGAAATCAAGGGGTCCACAAGCGGCTTCTACATGGGCAGGCGCAAGAGCTCGTGTCTAGCTACTTGAGGCATTGAACTTCCTCCTCGATGGGCATCTCATCAAAGATTTTCTGATCGCGACTCGGCAGTTACTTGAGCATCGCGCCTCGTCGTGCCCCTCCTCGAGCCCTCACCCAACCGTCCTCTCAAACTGGAGGCGCATTGGGAGCTGCTGCGGTCTTGTGGAATCTTGAAGGAGAAGTTGGCTGGTTTGGTGCGGTACGTGTGTAGCTCTGTGCAGTTTCATGGCCTCTCCGCAAGGAACTCCTGTGAACGTAACAAGCGACAATCTGGGTGTGAAGCGGAAATGCGATTGTGACTGAGCTTGCGGCCATAAGTCCACTTCCTAGACACAGAAATTCCGGAATCTGTACTGTGAGTGTCGGCGTTGAAGCCATATCAGTTAGAGATTACGCCCTTGGGAGACCCATTTGAGCGAGTGTTTTAACGTTGAAACTTACTCGCATAATTTGGAAACTTCTTGTTTCCATGGAAACTATTCCTTTCTTGTGATCATCCACAGAAATGACATTAAAGGACAAAAACAAAATGCTATTCACAGCAAACATTGCCTTGGGCACATTCGCAAACGCCATCGGGTAAGAAGAAACTGGATTTCTAGTACGTAACCTGTTGTTGCCCCAAATGGCGTTCGCAATAGAGTGTGTGCGGTTGTTGGGAGCCCCTGCACAAATGGAGACCGTCTTGCGGGATGGCTACGGCTTAGCCAGCCACATTACTGGAAAACAGATTGTTGAGCTCACCTCCTGGGACGCCATCTTGGAAGGGAGTCACAGCGATGATGTAATATTGTTCAGTGACGCTCGGATGTCGTCCATAGGTTTGTCGAATATGAACCACCGCTTGTTGGCTCTGGTGTCCTCAAGGTTGTCTCTTGCGCGGGTCGCGAGAGTGCCGTCCTTCGTCTTGCACGCGTTGTTGCTTATGGTGGCCCGCGGTGGCGGCTTTTGACATCAGACCTCGAAAGCATCCTTGAAAAGAATAAATGGAGCTTGTTGAGCCAAAACTGGGAATTGAATTGCACTCCTTAACACATTGTACTTCCCACAGGCATTTTTTTTGGGCCCCGTCGCTCCATTTTATGGGTGTTGCGTTAATTACTCGCACCACTTGCATGAAAGAAACGGACGGCAGTTTTGCTCTCTATCGATAGCTACAATCTTTGTACGCTTGCCTTTCCATGCATTTCAGTTTCTTCCACGGGAGACCTGGGTTGCCAATATATATGGGGATCCATGGATCTATCATTCTCAATCGGCTCGGTGTACGCGATGCCATGTCCCACAGAGCCCATCTCATCGTTTCCAATGAAATTTGCCATGAAGAATGGAGTTACTGGAGATTCGTTTGCCAGCGCCCCTCCCACAGGCCTTCACGTAACTCCAGCACTTAGCCCACAGCTGCAACATATGACAATGTTGTGAATTAGATTTTTGCCGGAAACTGGTGTGACCGTTTGTGGTAAGTATTCAACGCTCACGGCAACAAAGCTAGTACAGTGCATCTGATGGTGGATTCCCAGTGTTGACATAAAGCCAAACAGCAAACTGGCTACCAGGGAAAGAAGAAGACCGACATCCAGTGCGCCGCATGCTGTTGACGCAATGCCATTATCAGTAGAGTCTATGGAGCTTGTTGAAGGCTGCCACGCAGATGTAAGTCGCCTGGAGGCACTGCCGCGCCCTAGCTAGCTGCAATTCTCGAACCCAGTTGTTGAGCACACCTCTTGAGACGGCTTCTTGCAGGGATTCATGATGACGATATCATCTCGTCCAGCACCGCTCGGATGTCGTCCATAGGATTGTCGAACTTGATACACTGCTTGCCGGCTTTGGTGTCCTTAAGGTGTTCACTCGACCCTCCTCTTGCGCATGTTGCCGCTGATGATGGCCGATGGTTGCGGATGGGTAGATTCGACCCGCGAAAGCATCCTTGAAGAAAAACAACCAAAGTTGTTGAGCCAACAATGTGAGCAAACTGCACTCTTCGAAGCCTTGCAATGCACGGGCAAGTCTTCTGCCACGTGGCTCACTTCGATTGGCTTTAAGGCTCACTTCGATTGGCTTTAAGGCTCACTTCGATTGGCTTTTAAGCACTCACACAATTAGCTCTAAAGAAACGGTAGCACTTTGGCCGGATATCATTGGTCACAATCTCCATCTTCTTGCCCTTACACGTAAATTTTCCCGACGGTTGCCCTTTTGTATCCTATTGAATGTGATCAAACAGACTCACCCCACCTTCTAACATTGCTCAAGTGGCTGAGCTTGCCCGTGACACTCTGCTGGCGTCGGTAGAACTGTCAGCCGTGGCGAAGTACGCGATGTCGTGTCGAACATTGCTCATTTTTTTGCGTCCAGTGACCTTGCCCTGAAGAAATATAAATACCGGAGATTCGCTTCGCAACGCGCCTCATACAGGCCTTCATGTAACTCCAGCACCTGAACCAAAGATCACGTTGTATGTGGGGGCCGTGGGGATAAAGTCATTGTAGCACATTGAAATGCTAGAATAATATACTCTGTCATAAAGGCCACATTGGCAGGCGCTCAACGAAACAAGGCCAGTTACCAGTTTGTGCCTCTCTCGGTCTGCTTAGAGCACATTTTCTTGTGCACCACATGTTCAATATGACGCAGCAGTTTGTTATCATAGTTAAGAATCAATACTTTGCAATCGCTGAATGAAGGTAAAAAGGTGACATAGGCATTACTCACATCTATCCAAACAATATTCAATATTCTGCGCTTATTATCAAATAATCATTCAGATTTGTAGTTCAAAGGGAGCTGCACATAAAGGACAATTCATGGAGTCAAGTCGGAAGCCTTTGAGGCGCTGGCCCCGTCAAACATCGCCCCAAATTAAACAAAATTCGCCTTTCTAGTGCCTGTTTCCTTGAAAGAATCTGGAACCACTTCCAAAGCGTTCAGGGGTACAACTTTGGGCAGTGATTGCCCCATGACCTCATTTTGTCTTCGTCATGGGACCCTCATTGCTCACAATCTTCGTCTGTGGTCGTCTCTGGGCGGCGACAGAGCGGTGGGGTCTTCGATTCCACTGTCTTTGCATGTCGAATCTGCGCCAGTCTTGCGCGAATGGAGGGGCGAGGGCCGACAGGAACGAGGCAGCCCCCGCCGGGACGGCCCGTGGTGTGGGTGGCGGCAGCTGGGGCGATCAGGGCCGCCGAAAGGCGGCGATGCAAAGTCGGGCGCTGGGTTGGGCCCAAGCGCCCGGGCACAACAAGGAACAAAAGGGAGTATTGCGGCAAAATTGAGACACCTATTTTGTTCATGGAGGTAGTGAATAAAGAGCAGCATTGCCCAAAAGTGCCAGGTGCTGTAGTGTATTCTCAAATGGGTTATTGTAACAATGGTAGAATTTTTGATCAATTGAAAGTGCACAGGTGGTGCACTGAACTTGTGCAATTCTTGATACCGGTTGCCAGTCAATTCAAAGCAAATTCAATACATTGGATTGAGTTTTCTCAGGGATTAGCAGAATGGTTGAAATGGAGTTGGGTTCAATTTGATATAAAGGTGATCATACTGCGATCACCTGTTTTACAGTGCTGGATGAATTTGGGTGTTTTCCTTAAGAAAGCACCCTTGCAGCCGCTTGCTCGCCCCCCCCAAAAAACTGCCCACGTGCCCCCCCATCCACCCATCCCACCCTCCACAATCCCAGTACAAGGAAATTCAAGGCATTTTCAGAGTGCTTTCAGGATAATAAAGCTGTAGTCAGAGTGTTGTTGAGAGTAATTCGGTGCCACCTGCTATTAAATCACAACTTCGAATTGTGCATTCTTTCAGGAATGCTAAGAAGAGGACAGTATTCTTTCGTTCACCTTATTTTAGCTCATAGCAGTAAACTTTTGACAGATGGGCACCAAAATTTCATGGCAACTTTTTGTGTAAATAATGTATTTGATGTTTTCATAAAGTAATCTTGTACTGTGGTCAGAAAGGCTTCATAATTATTGAATTGCCCTACGTCGTTGAACATTAAAATATTGCTTGCATCATACTCTGTCCACCACCGATATTGCCGCAGGGTGACAAGGAACTTAACCTCTGAGACTCATGATTTGGCCAATTGTTGATTAAAAGGAATAGCATAATGTCGACTTGTCGTTTGGCTGGTTTCAGTTGCTTTCTGCTTTTGCAAGTTCTTCATAAAAATTTGCATATGTAGGAGAATATTCATAGCATATAATGTGTAGTGAGGAGAATATTAAATAAGTTTAAAATTCTTCTTCATCACATACAGCAAAGCTGTCATGTCAGGAAATACTGAAGCAAGCAAATTAAATTACCATTTTTGTAAGTTTGCGTCTCTGCATTTTCTTAATTTAGTGTTTCCAAGTTAGTTCCATATCTGTTTAGGTACTGTATCGCATATCATTCGACAACGTTTGTGAGTAAAAATGGAATAACATATTCTGATATTAAACGCGGCGTGCGAGGCAGACTCAAGAATTTTGAGCATGTGGCGTGTGCAGACATAATTTACCTTCCGAATTTAGGATACAGGAGTTTTCAAGGTCTCAAAGTGATGTATTTCCTTTATCCCGCAACGAATAGTGTCTGCATTTTGAACTGCTAGTTTTATGCCCAAAATTGAAGATACACTCATACATTCTTTTGATTTCATAATTGCGAGCATGAACAGATTATGGCATCCAAACTACAGCCAAATTCAAGATAACGAAATCTTGATTTTGCATCGACTTCACTGAAAATTCCAAATTTATCGGGTTTCAAGAAAAAGTGTAAGTCGCCATGTCGAAGGTTTTCTTTTTCAACCAATGTGTCAACCTACTCTCGAGCTCTCCCAGCGGCGCGTTACTAATGGCCAGTGCAACCACCTAATCAAAGCTGGCTCCTAGGGAGGTGATAGCCTGATCGCCAATGTCATTAGCAAATAAACGTCAATTTGTATTTTGCAGCAGGCAGCTAAGCCGAGTTTTTCATATGCACCTTGAGCTGATGGTCTAGAGATTTTTCCGTCTGATTTAAATGTGCGTTTGGGGATTTCATCTCTTGTACAGATATCGTAAATTTGAATTAATGGTATTTTTTCAGGGAAGTGGTCGCCATCACAACTGAATTTGATTTCAAATTGCATTCAGCACCATGTTCGTCCCGGTCCCCCTCCCCCACCTCCTCCCCGTCCCGCCCCAAACCATTGTGTACCACGCCCAAAAGATTTAAAATCAGCAAGAAAAGCATGTAAAATGCATTGGGACTAGTTTCGCACCATAAACAGAGAGCTTCGCGTGACTCTATCTCTCAAGGCAAGAAATCTCAGGCTCAACAATTTACCGGCTGCACGTGCGGCAGCAACGTTGTTGAAGTGCGATCGCAACCCTGTTCGCCCAATTGCATTATGTTGTAAATACAGTGCCCCATGATCACAAACCATCACACGTATACTTTGCGTCGCAAACATATTGTGTAAGCATTTAAAGCTGTTTTGATTGCAATATGCAACTTAGATATTTCTATTCTTCATTACAGAAGGCATAAACACAGGTCATTTTGTCAGGTGTGTGTTTTTGCGCTTCAACTTTCCTGGCCTGGGACATGACAATTTACTAATAGAAAACTGGAATGTACCATAACGAACCGGTCAGATAAAGTTGAATTGGGCGCAAAATTCTTTTGTATCAGGGTATAAAAGTTGAAGTAAATGAAAATTTAGGCAATTCTATGTTTGGATAACTAAGCCATTGCCTTAATAGCTGTCGTTGGCTACGAATTGAGGGTTCAGTCCCAGTGTGATGCAATGTGTCGCCCCAATTTAGCATATGTATCCAAGAGGCTTGATCTACTTGGCAGGGTATAGCCATCACAGCTGTGAAGAAAAGGAAAAAAATTGGGGCTATTTGGAAATAACAACGTCATTTGTCGCTTGCGCAAGCTGTGCATTTGTAGTTATTTGCGGTCACAATTCTTTAAATACGGGTGGTTCTTACTAGGTTGCAATGATACATAAAATCATTGCAGCTCAGGGCCCCGGTTCCAACAAGTGCCTGGGACGAGCGATTTGAAGGATCCAAAACCTGCTTTGCGCAGGCTGAAAATGCTCTTTATTGAACATTAGATGAGGAAATCTATGTGCAATGGACGAGTGATGACAGCGTCGATAGCGATGAGAGGGCCGTTTTCATTGTTTGAAAACCATTGCTCCGTCAAAATTTTTATCTTGGCGACAGCCGTTGTGATAGAAACAATGTGTTTTTGAAAATTGCAAAGTTGCGTTTCTCCGCACATGAACACAAGTTTAAATATCAAATATTGCGCTTTGAATTACTTTGAAAAATTTCTGTGCTGTTGAGTATTTAGGACATGCATTAAATAGTTTCTTTCCAATTTGTGTTTTAGTTATACTACATATTCGTTTTAGTGCAATGCGAGCATGGCTAAAAATAACAACGGATAAAAAATATTTTGTCCTTGGATTCAAATTCTCAACTTGATCTTTGTCCATGAAAATTTTGCCACTACATGTTTCATGCTGTGGCATTACGGAAAGCCGAAGTCCAAGGCTTTATGCTATTTGGTTTTCTCACTACATTGACTTGTAAAAAAGTAAGTTATGGTTTACTATGCCAGTGTTCTGGATTTGTGAATGATGATGACGAAATATGTTGGGATTTCTAAAGGTTCTCTTCAATGTTAAAACTACCCTCACTGTCCCAAAGCGCACAAATTTATCGATGGGTGTTGTGTATGACAACTCAGCATCCTCGATTTTTTTGATGTTCTTTACTATCACAGTATGATGTAAATATGAGTGATTTTATTTGGATGCAGAAATGAGCACGGCGATTGGCTTCATGCCCGCATTTTGTTAGAAAACCCTAACAACCAAACCACAACCCAACGACCGGGCAGCACGTCTACCAAACTTGCATAAATTAAACCGAGATCGTTCATAAACACCCAAGATCACTCCAAACAACACACGTCAATGATTTTGATGAGTTGTGGTCCAAATTAGCCGACCTACTTTGCGCGCAGAATGGGAAGAGATTCGTATCCATTCCTATTCCTATCCCCAGTCCATCTCCCTCCCTGTCTCCATTCGCATTGTATGTTGTTTTTCGCAAGCTAACATTATTGGAAGCCTAGCGAAGATAGATCCAGCCACTGCTGGGCATCAGCTTCACTAAGGGGAAAGGAACATATTTTAGGTCACGCCAAAATTTTCCAATGGCATCAAAAATGATTGGTATAATGGCTCCCAACTGTTGGCCACCAAGCGCGTCCATGGTCAGACCAAGTCAGACCAGTCTAATAAACTCTGGTTGTGGTTACCACGTGGCTTCATCCGACATGTAGGAATAACTCCATATGAATTATTCCTCATAGCTTGTCAATTCAGCACATTGTGTTGAATTGGCAGAAGTCAACCGGTATCCAAGAAGTGCACAATATGTTCGTGAATTTTTGCGTGGAGTTTTTTCTGTTATATGTTGTGGTTTTCAGTGAAATATTAGGCGCAATATAGTAGCATTGCGCCACATTGTCGCTAGACACTAATATTATTACAATGGCGATGTCTATATTGATAATTTTGATTGAGCGCAATATATTCACATTATGAAATGTAAAATTGACATTTGCAACATAGTGCTCTGACGCAAATTACGCAATAACTTGGGGTGATTCTTAATTTTATTGTATTTTACTAATTAGTGTTGGATATGTACGTCAATTCTTTCCGGCTACATAATATATTTTTTCTATTGCAATTTAGTCGTTAGTTTGGCTGTATGTAGTTTACTTATAAAACACAACACAGTCTTCAAAATTGGCAGTATTTTTATCTTGTGTTATGTTTTGTAAAACTATATGTTTAGATAGACTACATGTAGCCAAACTAGCAACCGAACTACAATAAGTAAACAATATGTTCTGGCACTTTCTGGCATTGCTGCTCGTGTCACATACGACCATAAACAAAATAAGTTCATCAACCTTGCCACAATGCTCACCTTCCCTTGTCATGCCCGGTACGCTCAGGTCCATGCCAACTCCCTTCCCGCATTGCCGCCCCCATTGGCCCCTCACGGCCCACAGCCCCGCCTCACCCGTCGTGCTGGGTCAGCCCGTTGCGGCGGCCACCCAGACCTGCCGACACAACGCCCCTCCTGGTCTCTGAGGGGCCCTCTCATCAGTGGGAGGGGGTGGGGGCCGTCTTCTGTCCGATTCGGCTTCTCCTTGCGGCTAGTAGCTATTACCCGTCTCGCCCTTTAGGCCAATGGCTAATGCCCGCCTTGTCCTTGCGGCAAATAGCCAATTCCCGCCCTGTTATTGCAGCCAATAGCTAATGCGCGCCTTGCCACTGTTGCCAATAGCTAATGTTCGCTTTGTCCTTCCAGCTACTAACCAATGCTCGCCTTGTTTTTGCACCCAATAGCCGATTCCTTCCTTGTTCTCGTGACTGATAGCTACTGCCAGTCCAAGCTACCGGGCCCGGTAGTCCGGGTACCCGGCAGCTGACTTTTGTAGCTAAGGACCAGCAGCTGATAACTATAGCTACGGACGGGCCCCCTCCCCCTCCCCTTTGATCCCTCCGATCAACCACGGAACCCTCCTTCTCCTTTGTTGCTTCCAACAATTGAGGTTGCCGCGGTTTCATCTTCTCTGTCTCGCTGGCCAAATTCTTTTACTGCAGTTTGAGGATCTCCAATTCCCTTGGAGGAACAGTGCGCAATCCCAGCTTGTACCTATCGCGTGAAACCCCGGTAAATAAGAGCTTGAAAATTGTGAAACTTCTCAGTGATACTCTGCTGGCGAAGTGCTACTTGAATAGAATCGGTGGAATGAGACCAAGTGTTCTATCGCGTTTCCAATGCAGTATGCGGCACTTCAGCTCAGTTTCCGCCCAAGTGCACATGATTAAACACTTGGTATTTCATAACCAAGGGTGTATTGAAAAGTAAATGCTGCTTCAGCGCAACTTTGCTTCTGAGGAGAGTTGGAGAATGGCTTCTGAGGAGATTGAGCATTATGTGAAAGTGACGCCCACTTGACTTGCAAGTTTGAAGATAAATTGGACGAAAATGGCATTAAAACAATAAAACTGATCGCATTTGCATTGATAACCATAAGAAGACGTAGAATTGCGTAAATACAGACGTGGAAAACGGTGAGCTCATAAGCAGTTTTTACACAAAATTGCGAGTTTCGACATGAGAGCTGCAAGCGGTGGTTTAAAAAGCAAAATTTCACGCATTATTTTACTTTGTATTTTCGACAACGAGCCACCCTTTTTGGTAGTTTCTCAGGATGATGCGCTTGATGATGCAGACGCTCGTTCTGAAGAAAATTGGGCTTTCTGCTTCTACGATTTCCTGCACTTCATTTCCTGTTGAGGCAAGCTCAGTGGGTGAGCATTACTGTGGAGTACATTGGTATTGTTCATCGAAATATTTCGAAATATTTATGATTATTCCGATGATGATTTGTCATGTTCTAGAAATGTAGTAGCTCATGCTCGTCAGTTAGAATTCAAAGGAAAAGATATGACCACACAAGCCACAGGTCACGTGCTCATGCTTTGATTGGTATCCGCACCACTGACAACAATTTTGAATGGACGGTGGCTAAATTTGCGAGGGCGTGCTCTTTAGTTGATTCCAGCGTTGCCCATATGCATTTCATTACCTCACCTGTGTTATACTCTTTGGCCTGAGGCGCCAGCCTGATTTTGTGCCTCTTTCCTCCGCGGGCCGAAGTTGTAAAACAGTTGGGTGCTTAATGCAGGGTTGATGGCATCAAGTTGATGTCCAATCGGCGTTGGTAGCCGCCAAGGTGCACGTCCCTGAAGTAGATTCTTGAGAGTGTCTGCGCAATGACAAAAATTGCCCATTTACTGCAATTATTGTCTGTATATGACAGTATTGAACTTCTTAAATGGCACAACCTTGACGTGTACAATATGGGTTCCAATTGAATACTGTTCGCATTTACCATCATGGCACCAAATTCGAAACCGAAGTCTACGGCGTCCACAGACGGCACCACCTCCAGAGCGCTGCGTGCCGGATGGCCAATGTGAGATCGTAGGTTCCAAAAAGGA
This sequence comes from Ostreobium quekettii, assembly GCA_905146915.1. Lineage (NCBI taxonomy): Eukaryota > Viridiplantae > Chlorophyta > Ulvophyceae > Bryopsidales > Ostreobiaceae > Ostreobium > Ostreobium quekettii. The sequence continues at coordinate 19,103 of CAJHUC010000282.1, forward strand.
AACACTGAAAACTTCTGTGAACGAGACCCAACCGCTGGAATGGGGAAGGATTTTTTAAATAATAATTTGCTGATATTGCTGTATTATTTTGCATGCTGCCATTCAAAGTACCAGTAATGTGCATGAAAGGACTCAAAACAATAAGCTGGTGCAGCTGCATAAAACTCTGCCATTCTCACATCCTACGTGAAATGTGAAAAGGTATACCTTGTCAAAATTTTGAGATTCTCTGATTGAGCATTTGGATATCCAGCGTCGCCACGACGTACTCTTCCCTTGTCGGCCCCACATCCAGAGTGAGCGAGTCTCTGAGAATCACCATGTCCTTGCTTTGGTTGCATCGCTATGGCAAAATTGAATTTTGAACCACCTGAGATGCGCACAACTGAAGCGGACACGCATTCAACATGACTTAGCTGCATGAGAGAATGCAGAATCAGCATTGCAGAGAAGCGCATAGTGTAAATCATTTCTCCAGCATGAGAAGCGAATCGCATTGCAAGATTGTGATAATTTATAAGAGAGCGCCGTGTGGAGCACACGTTTTATATATTGCGTGGTGCTCCCCTTCAATTAATATATAAATAGAATGTATTTTAGATCACTAGCACTACAAGGACTCGATAACATGCTACTACCAACTACGGAAATGCAAACATCAACATACACGTCAACTTCTTGGCCAATTTATTCCAGAATATGGTGCCACTACACTACGTATGGATTTTGGTAGCATCGACTCAGCATTTAGTCCAACGCTTTGAATTGAATTGCGGAATGCATTCCTCTCACTCTGAACGCCGTGTCCACAGCCGTTGTGCTGCACAGCACATGTTGATCTTGATCTTGGGCACCAAGCACGGCACGTGGACAACATCCATCTCATGCTTCTTGAAGTCCGCGGAAGTCCTTGGCAGGCCCCAAAGAAGGCGGAGGGGATGAAGAGCGGGGGTGGGGTAGGGGACTGGGGATGGGGATGCGGGTGGGCAGGGGACGGGGCTGGGGTTGGGGTTGGGGTTGGGGTTGGGGTTGGGGTTGGGGTTGGGGTTGGGGTTGGGGTTGGGGGTGGGGGTGGGGTTGGGGGTGGGGGTGGGGTTGGGGTTGGGGTTGGGGGTGGGGTGGGAGTGGGGGATGGATTCTTGGGCTTCGACTTCCTATGAAAGTTATGAAACGTTCTAGGGAGCGCACGTGGCCATATCGTGCCGCTTTTGGACTCGATGTAGAATCCTTCGCAGTCGCAACCTTGCTGACAGACTGTAGAGCCGAAGTTCGGGATGTTCCCAGCAAACGTCTGGTCATCGAAGAAGAATGTAAGAAAAATGAGGTAGAAAATGTGTGTCGGTAGATATTTTGTTAATTTTCCAATTTGTGTTTCAAATGGCTTCATTTGATATTGCAGCGAGTATCTCATATTGGACTGTAAAATGATCCGTGAACTGAGAGAGAAATCCTTTGAATCATAAAATGGCATTTCAAATAGTCACATTGTATTTGCTGTACAATTGTTGGTTCCATCAATATCAACTTGGCAATTAAAATTGGTGTTCATTAAGTTGGTGCGAGCCGGAAAGTAATACCAGAAAAAGGCCATGAAGTGCCGCATTTTGGGGCATTACACTTGTCGGTTTTCTGATTTCGACTCTTCAGAACTCCAAACCCGGCTTGGGAAAGTTCGGAATCAGCGTGCTTCAATATTACCACTGCACATTTTGTGCACAGTATATATTGATACACTATAATTGTTTCGCATTAAATGTATCTAAACTGTTTTCATACTCAAATCCAACAGCGCACATTTCAGCCGTACCGCTGGCCGTATGTGTTCTTATTGTCGAATGCGAATCTCGGATTGTCGATAAATCCCATCATCTTCGGCTGCATAGGCTCTTCGTATTTTCACCGATGTGTAATGGACTCAAAGCGGCGTCGATTTTTGTCAGAAACCCGGCCTTCATGTCCATGTCTTCTCTGGGCCCAAAAATGTTTCTGTGGGCTCATCTCATAGCTCATCCTTCGTCTTGTCTCACGCCTCCTCGTTTCCATCCAGTTTCACGCGATATCCTACTGAATTGCGGGTGCTGTTTTCACCTTAAAGAACACACTGTCAGCTTTAAAAAATTGTGCAAATTGTGCATTCGCAAATGGGAACTAATCAGGCGCTGTTATGAAAAGAAAGCCCCACTATTCCACCTTCAAGTCGGGATAGTACCACACCTTCTCGATAGGCTCGTTGGCACGTTGTCTCGTACCCTTGTTGACGCTCTCTTGGGAGACTTGAGGCGAGGATTGAGGGCTTCAGTTACGGCGCCCATTCTCTACTGGGTTTCCTGTTCAGGCAAGCGATGTGGATGAGCATTCTTGCTAAGGATACTCCAATTGGGTGTCGAAATCTGGCGCGCAGCTGATGATGCATCATATTCTTTGAATGTAATCAAATTTCGTGTAAGCTACAACAAGGTACATGTGGGCAGTCTTGCCCAATCGCTATAGCGCGATGCCGCCCAGCCGGCGTAATCAAAGGACCCCGCTCGTGAACCGCGCCAAAAGATATTTGAAAAATGAACAGCGCGCCCAAACAACCGCTAATCATTAATTCCGCGGTGCCCCCCCCTCCCGCCCCGCTGGTGAGGAGGGCAACGAGACGGCCGGCTGGTTCCCCAGCCCACAACCAAGACCACCGACGCTGGCTTTCCGAGTGCCGAAGCCGCGAACGGATCATCGGGAGGATCAGACGGGAGACGAATGGAACATCTTGGACGCTGCCGGGATAAGCACAGACGGTGCGGAAGGGCGGTGCCCCCGAAGCAAAAGGTCATTAGCCTCCGCAACATCAACCATCCTGCCTGTATAGCAAACATAAAAAGGGCATCCCAAACCACGCTCTATATATGAAGAAGCTTAAATCCCATATATATGCTGAGAGAGGAATCCAGCCTTCAGCAACGATCATCGTGGAGCGCACCATCAAGCCCTCGTGCCCGTGGCATGATCGCCCGCTTGGCCGGCTCCAATCGGTACGAGCTCTTATGGGGATCCATAACGTGCCCCATCGGCCCTTGATCGCCACCGCCCACGCCACCGAAACTTGCCCAAAATCTCCTGATTCCGCCCTTGTTGAAATCGTCCGTCGTTGTCTCATGCTGGTCGTATGGCTGCTAAAGACCGAGCAGCCCCTGACATCGATCTGCTAATTCAACAAGACCTCGACACTCCGATGAGCCTGGAAATGTAGCAACAAAAGCACCTTTTCGTACTTCGACATCCAACGAGACACCGGTTTCAGCAGCAGCTTCTGGCGTGTGTGCGGTGAGGAAAATTAGATTGCAATATGCGCCTCCATCACCACGGTTGCATCCCCCACCCATGAAGCACTTAAAAGGCGCTCTGAGTGGGGTCGCATTTGCGAGGAAGAAAGTGCCAAATGAGCTTCAACATTTGGGGAGCGTTCAGGGCCCCAGCATATGACTAGTGGTTGTGCGGGCACGTTATTTGTGCCAGCGTCACGACATATTGGCCTTTCCTGGTGCAACGAGGCCAACTCAAGAGTAAAATACACTTCACAAGCAACAAGCTTCTTGATGAGGGTGCATCGCAACAGTGGCATTGCAGTACGGTCCACCTGCGAAGGCCATTGTGGAAGCATGTGTGCATTGGAGATCGAGATACAGCACGATAGACTGTTGAGAATCGCACATTGTAAATCAGCTCTGCAGCATGGAACGTGAACCAATTGATTATATGTGAATGTTTTCCCGCAGAGCGGTGTGCAAGACAACGAGACGTGGATTTTTCGTCCTTGGATTCTCAGAATTGCATTTTGCTTTCAATTGAATATGTGGATTAATCATGTTGCTAATACATTGCCAGTATTTGAGGAATTCTATTGCATACTATGAGCACCTCACTGCCGCACAAGCACACCGATTTTTGTCAATTACTTCGGAGCACTGTCACGAAAGATGGATGTTCGCACCATTGTACTGTATTTTCGGCACTAGTGGTTTAGTGCAGCGCATTGATTGAAATGCTGAACGCACCGCTTCTCACTCTTGTTCAGGAGCTCTTGACCTCCACACCGATGCTCTGAGGCGCAGAGCACCCACGGGGATCACGTCCATCGCACGCTGCTTAAACCTCGCAAACACCACCGGCAGCTTCCACTCCAGATGCAGTTTATTCGGTCAATCCGACCCACCATGCAACGGTAAGATGACGATGCCGTCGTGGGACTGGGTGTGAGGCGGGTGAGCTTGGAGACGGGAAGGGGGGTCGTCGTCCGGCGTCAATCACGGACACGTGGTCCAACAGCTTCAAATCTGCCGAATCTGCTAAAAATCTTGGGCCGTATGGCGGCTGCTGTAGGCTGCAATTTCTTTGCAGTCTTGCTCCACTCGTAGACTGCGGCGAAGATATTAGGGCTGTATTATTGAAGGATCTGATCACCAGAAATACAGGATCAGGACTTATATGCATGTAAATTTGGAGAATCTTTGTGAGTTTTCCCCACATATGTACAAGTATTGAAAGCAATTGCTTAATGCGATGGCGATTTCTTCATCCTTTCATTGAATTTCGAAGCGTAAATTATATACTGCTGAAAATGTTTTCGAATATGGACAGCTAGAACAGCTATTGAATTGTTCAGTGAGAAGGGACCGATGGCACACATAAATTATGGACGAAGTAAAATCTGCAATCAGCCAAATGTATGCAAAATGTTGAACTTTACGACACACTTCTCCACACACCCATTTAACACAGCCGTTTAGGAAGGAAAGTGTGACTATTGTGTGGATTTCTGTAGCACAGAATTTCAATGGTGTTGCATGTGAGGGCATCATGCTGGGCATCTTTATGCTTTCCACTGTGCGGAAATGCATGTTTCCACTGTGCGAGCATGTTTTGTTGTAAAGCTCCCCCAAAAATGGCACATATACTTTCTATTGAATAGTACAGTGCAGCAACGCGATTGGCACAAGTATGTTTGTGGATGTCGCATAGCCTAAATTCATCAAATTTAATCAAAAGACCGACTACATTGACAGCGTTAGAAAGAGTCAATATTTTCAGCCACATACCTATGCAAAACAGACGTTGTGGGGGGTATTTCCTCTTGATGTAGGTTACACAGGAATTTCGGCGTGCTCCATACAAGGGCACAAAATTGGCAGCATTCTGTTTTAGACTTTGCGAAAATCCAAAGCTCAAAATGGGCAGCATACATAGATTAATATGTGTGGATAATTTTGAAGATAATACATCTTAAAAGTTGGCTTCTGTCAATTGCACACACCGATTTTGCGCCGCTGTTAGTATCGATTCCCTCCTATCGAAACTGAGCCTCCGGTTGTCGTCAAAGTCCATGGTGTGGGCAGCTCGATGTGCGCCTCGTTCGCATGAAAAAGACATCGCATGGCCACCTCACGGTGTTTTCTGGCCTTCACCAGAAACCCAACCTCGATATCGAAGCCATCTCCGGGCCCAGAAAGCGCTTCCATGGAATCGTATTCGCCCTGTAATCCTCTTGATGTCGTTGCTTTGCTTGCAAGCACGAGGCTGTAGCCAACTTTTTCCATGTGCTCAGAATTAGAGAAGCAACTGAATCGCAGATGGAGATTGGTGTTCAATTGGCATTTTTGGTCGCCCAGGCGCACGTCGCCATAGCAGATTATCAATATTGTCCTGAGCAGATGGCATCAACTGTCCGTGGGTGCCCAAAGCTAGCGGATTGCTGAAGCGGTACAATACCCGAAGGTACGCGAAGTGGCTGCAGTGGACGCCGTTCGCTTTTTTCATGGCCATCGTTATCGTGGTCATTATTAAATAGCACAAGTGAGATGTCCTCATACAGATGGCCACCAAGACTCGGGGGAACGACTGGGGATCGACGGCCCCTTAAGAACGAGGCAGCCAGCTAGCGGCGTTTGTCTGATGCTTGATTCGCTCGCATTTTGGCCAATGATATTTTGCTCCAGATATTTTGGATTTCTGCTTTCCCCCACAAGTGCATATAAACGCCTTGTCAGAATTACGACATTTTCCGTGTTTTAATGGACCTTTTCTGCATTTCGTTTCGCCATTGGAACGTGGCTCTCACCTCATGCTAAACTTGCGCTGCAGGCTGGAATGCTGTCGAAGTCCATGTCGGGATTTACGCGCCCCGTACTTCTCCGTGATGTCTTCCCGAATGTCGAGGCCCGTGAGGGCCCAAAAGTTGAGGGGGATGGTGGCCGCCACGCGCCTCATGCTTTGCACTGCACCATCATTTGCGGGATTGCGGCTGCGATTCTTCACCTGGAAAAACAAACGGTGAGCTAAGAAACAAAATTTGGACAAAATTTGCTATTTGGAGACGAGATTTACAGAGCGTTGATGCGAAAAGGAAGCCCCACAATATTCTACCTTCCAAGTCAAAGTAGTACAGCATATAGCCTCTGCAGGATTAGTGGATGACCTGCGCGTTCAAAGGAGCCCTTGTGCTCTCAAAGGATGCAGAGAAACTCATGGAGTAAATCAGTTCCGCAACATTCGGAGTGCATCAATTGCGCAGACACGAATATTGTTTCAGGATCTCGGTGCAAGAATAGGAGGTCTGGATGGTCGTACATGGATTTGCAAATGGTGGCTTTCTTTGCGTCAAGCAAATAATTTCATTGAATGTGCTGCTAATGGCAAGTGTGACAATAGCTCGTGCTATGAACACCCTATTTGCACAAACCTGTTAACTACTCCCAGTTTTCACAGCGCATACTAGCGATTCATCAGGCACAGAGACAAACCATTATTGCATGCAGTTTCCTTCCATCGCTGTTCTATTATTGGCACCGCCGATTAAGAAGTTGCTGCAGGGCGGCGATTGCAGTGCGCACCGAATGTGCACCCTCTCAGTCTGAACGTACCATATTTGGCCGGGCGTTGTTGATATGGCGCTCTGAGGCACCGAGCACGCCGTGGGATCCGCGTCCATCGCGCGCTGCTTGAACTTCGCGGAAACCTCCTGCAGCTCCTTTAGCAGATGCACCTTCGCGGTCCATTCGATCTCCCTGGAGCTACCGTATGATATGGTACGATATGGTCCATATCGCGACGGCGTCGGGCGGCTCGGGCGGGGGGATCTTCGTCAGGCGTCCATCAGGCGCGCGCTGTCCGGGAGGTTTTAGGTCCTATTGTGCCGGCTTCAGGGTAGATGCGTAATTGTCTTCGCACCTGCAGCGCCTCACCCACAGAAGATGGAATGCGGGAATGCCAACGATAGCGGCCTGATTACCAAAAAGACCATGAAGCAAAATGAGTTGCTGTGAGCTGACAGAAGAGCCGTAAGTACACCCCACATATGTGCAGGTCCGTAAAACAACTACGCCAAATGATGGTGAGTGTCATTTCATTACCCAAATTTCAATGATGAAAATACAACAAGGACTTTAACCAAATTTGAACATATCTATAAAATATCGTGCATATTATATTCAAAAGTGCTTTCAAAAAGAATTTGCTGTTGTCTAATGCAGTGAAACAGAACCATTGGTACGTGCACTGTCCTGGATGACGCACATCACAAATTCACAAATGTTATCAAAATGACATTGGGCATATTATTAATTCTAGAACGAGTAAACGGGTTTGGACATGTGCAAAAAGAAAATCGCTCGGCTATTTCCTCCGCACCTCTATTGCAGAGAAATTTTGAGTGGCAAGCATTGCAAGCGCATTGGACCAGGCAGCATTCTGTTTTTTGCTTTGCGGAAATGGAAATTTAGAAATGGGCAATAAGTATACATCAGCATGCGCGGATGCTTTCCACAGAAATGTATATGCAATATATAAGCTTCTCAATCGCACACACCGCATTAGGCCTCTGGCAGCATCAATCTGGAATTCATAGTAGTAGAGAAATTGAGGCTAGGGGACAGGGGGGATCCCTCCTGTTGAATATGTGTCTCTTAATGCCATCAAATCTCGCGATGTGGAGCTTCGCGTCTGCCTCGCCACCATGGGTTGAAAACAGCTAGGGCAGCCTCATCGTAGAGTCTTTGATTCTCCAGCAGAAATTCAAACTCGATGTCACCAAACTCGATGGGACCAGGAGCGCTTCCGCGGACTCGTTGCGCAGCTCAACGTTCGTCATGTCCTCTTCTTGATGTATTTAGTTCGAAAAGCAAGCCTGCAGCCTTCTTAATTTCCTTCCATGATCCCAGAACAGGAGAAGCACCTGAATGCCTGATTTGGGATTGATGTCCAATAGTTACTTGCGGCCGCCCAGCAGATGCTCGAGATAGTCCTACACAGTGGCACCAATTCCGCATTTGATCCCATTTTCGTGTGAGCCTAACACTGTTCGACCGATGAAGCGGTGAATATTCAGCGGTACACAATTCTTGTTCCGAATGAAAGTCGCTCGCATTGGCATCGCCAGCACAAACCATCACTACCATCATCACCGTCATTAAAAACCATCACTAGGATGTTCTTGCATTGATGTTCAGCCACATTGCAGACCGTGTGGAGATCGACGCCCCCTTTAGAGCAGAGCATTGCGCCAGCGGTGTTCGGCTGATGCTTGACTTTTTGCAGCTCTTCCGCCAAAAAAGCATCCTTGCTCCATAAGAATTGCATTTCTGCTTTACTCAAGGTAACTACAAAACCTTGTAAGAATCGTGATGTTTACCTGCTTCAATAGACCTTTTCTATCCCGTTTCGCCATCCCAACACAGCGCTCACCTCGTGTCAGACCTGGCGATGCTTACTAAAATACTGTCGGAGTCCATATCGGGCCCATTGATGTGACAGGCCACGTATTCCTCCCTTCTCTAGCCGTCTTTCGGATCGCCATATCGAAGTCCGTGAGGGCCGAAAAGTCCAGGGGGATGGTGGCCTCCACGCGCGCCATGCTTATCACCAACCCATCACCTCTCCCGGAGGAAGCAATCTTGATGTCGGTATGTTTGTGTGGCCCAAAGCGCTTCTGTGGGCTCAGCCCACTGCCCAATTTTCGTCTTAACTTGCGCCTCCTCCTCTTCATTCACTTCGACTGGAATTTGCGGAATTGCCGCTACGATTTTTCACCTTGAAGAACAATCAGTGAGCTTTCAAAAGAATGTTTGGACGAAGTCGCGAGTTTGGATTTAAGACCTAAAAGCGGTGGTATGAAAAGGAATCCCCGTGATGTTTTACCTTGACATCGCGGCAGTGAGGCACCTTGGCTTTGGCAGGATCGTGCGACTTGCGATGGGGACACACCGTCCTGCGTCCATCAAGCGTACGTGGTCCGGGGGGCTTTAGGTCCTATTGTGGCGGCTTTAAGGCAGATGCAGAATTCTTCGCACTCGTAGCCCCACCTGTACATGGTAGAGGAGAGAATGGGGTTCCCCATCGTAAAGGCCTTGTCACCGAAACGACAGGAGAAAACATTATTATATGGATTTATTGCAAAGTAGTAAAAACCCTACTTTTACCTCTACATAAGCAGGTTCTACAGGCAAATTCATGATGGTGTTGAAATTCTTATCATCGCTCAAACTGCAGCGCATTGAATATAACAGATTTTATTGAATTTTTTTCTCAAAAGTATGAAGCTAGAGATATTGCTGGACTGCGCAAATTGTGCGTTGTGACTTTCTAACTGCATTGATCACAGATGCTATCCTCGCCATATAGAGTGTTGGCCGGAAATGCAATAGACACATATCTCAGATAATAACGATCCATCACCTCTCCCGAAGAAGCAATCTTGATGTCGGTATGTCTGCGTGGCCCAAAGCGCTTCCGTGGGATCAACACACTGCACAGTTTTCGTCGCAACTCGCTCCTCCTCCTCTTCACTCACTTTGATGGGAATTTGCGGAATTGCCGCTACGATTCTCCACATTGAAGAACAGTCAGTGAGCTTTTAAAAGAACTTTTGGACAAAGTCGCGAGTTTGGATTTGAGACCTAAAGCGGTGTTATGAAAAGGAATCCCCGTGGTGTCTTACCTTGACATCGCGGCAGTGAGGCACCTTGGCTTTCGCAGAATCGTGCGACTTGCGATGGGGACAAGCCGTCCTGAGTCTATCAGGCGTACGTGGCCCGGGAGGCTTTAGGTCCCACTGTGGCGGCTTCAAGGCGGATGCCGGTTTCTTCGCACTCGTAGTCCCACCTGTACACGGTAGAGGAGAGGTCGGGGTTTCCCATCGTGAAGGTCCTGTCACCTAAACGACAGGAAAAACTGCATTATATGGATTTATTGTAAAGTAGTCAAAATCCTGCTTTTACCTCTACATAAGCAGGTTCTACAAGCAACTTCATGATGGCGGTGAATTGCTTATCATTGCCCAAACTACGACGCATTGAAGAGTACATACTTTATTGATTCTTTTTCAAAAATCTACAGACAGAGACATTGATGGACTGCACGAATTGTGCGTTGTGACTTTCCAATTGCATTGATCACAGTTGTTGTCCGCGCCATGTAGAGTGTTTGCCGGAAATGCAATAGACACGTATCTTAGACAATTATGGTGGCAAGTAGCGTTGCTGTCTCGAAATTCGGATATGGTGCTTATAGCATTCAGAGGTGCTACGCCGATACACGAATACACAAGAATCTACGAAGCACAGAACTAAGAATTCTATGGTTTATTGCGCCTGGATGAAATAGATTTTGTAGGCCGCGATTGCCTGTACAGACTCGCAAGTAACATTTTGAGTGAAAAAATTGACAACGAATGCATTTAAAAATTCCAAGTATACGCAAATTCCCTTTGTTAAGATGTACGTGGCTTTTCAGACGCGCGTAGGTAATATGCTATACAGAAATTGAGGGAAAACACACTGCCAGATACTTGCCTGCAGCAATTTTCCCATGATAATGCTAAGGGGCGTTATACATGAAGAGACTGTACAAAGAATTGCTCATTACCAACTTTCTCTGAAATTTCAGAATGGGGCGATTGCGCAGCTCGATGTCCATCAGGGCGAAAAGCTGTGTTTCGTTCCTCAGCGCACCTCTACTTTGAATATTTTCCAGCAACCGCCATCCCTTTCGCCAAGGCCAAATCGCAGCGACGACGGTGAATCTTTTGGATAATTTGTGACGTTCGGCGCACTGCAAACTCCTTCAGCAGCATGTAAAGGAAATAGTTTGTGTGAGTGTGAAATATTCTTTGGGGATATCTGCTGGGCGATGTCGCGAGTTTAATTTGATACATGCGTTTCCAGATATGGAATACAAGACTGCCTCATGCAAGAAAGTATGAAACTAAATATGTCGATGTCATGCCGTAAACAGCCCACTGTCGGGCCGTCAACCACCAGCTCGTAAAATACAAAAAGGTGCAAGGGCTTCAATTAATTTGGAACACTTTTGCTGAAGTATGTTCATCAAATGCATTTCACGATGATGAATTTCTCATCGTTGGTAAAACTGGCGTAGAGGAGAAAACGAGCATATTGTGTTTAGAGTTCTTTGGCAGCTGAGAGCTAGAATTGCTTTTGGACACCGCAATGCAACGGGGCCATTGGCGCGTGCATATTGCTGAATGATGCATGCTGTATATTTATCGAATGCGCGCAACAAGGCATTATATTTTTGTTTATGTAAAAAACGTGATTTTCATTGTAACAAAGTAGTACATGTAGAAGATCGTGCACATGTTTTTCTGCATTTCCCAAGCACATCACTTTGAATTATGGCCCCATAGAAGCACACTACATTGAGCAATTTTGTGTTTCCATTGTCACAGAAATTTGAGTTTGAGGTTTGGAAAACAATGTACCAAAAAAGTATGCGTGCATACATTGAACTGAACGGTATGTACATGACTTGCATTTTCTCAATTATAACGGCACATATGGCATCTGTACCGCTGACAGTATAAATCCCCACCTGTCCAATACAAGGCCCGCATGGTCGCTGAAGTGCAGGAATTGTAGCCCCTCATGCACTTGGTACTCATCGCTGATGAGAATTGGCACAGGCTGCCTCGTAGTGTCTTCGATTTATGAGCAGAAATCCAACATCGACGTCCACAGCAGGGTATTGAGAAGAGAAAGTCTCTGGTGGCGCCCAAATCCTTTCAGTGCGCTCAGCCCGCAGCTCAGCCTTCGTCCTGTCTCGTGCATCCCCCTCTTGACCTTCTTCAGTTTTGTTTCGCCCGTCACCCCACTATTCTACTCTCTTGAAAAAACTGGCGCTATAGGCTATGGGATCTTTTCGTTTGCCCCAGCGCCCCGCTGCACAAATAAAAACCCGATGTGACCCTCTATGCGTTCTCTCAGCGCCCCACTGCGCTCAACCTCCCAAAATAAAAACCCATCGTGGCCCATTCCAAGCGCGTCCCAGCGCCCCGCTGTGCTAGCTCCTCAAATAAAAACCCGTCGTTCCCAAAGAAAACCCACATGACGGTTTGCCTTCAAAAGAGAGGCTTGCCAAGTCTATGGATACTCCCAGCCATCTCCTTGCAATCCGTCTCCCCCCAGACTCTTTATTTTGTTCAGCATTTTCTCCTTTTTGTTTGCTTTATATGTTTTCTTATTTGTTTTCTCCTTTTTTGGTCTCAGCTTTCCCATCGAGGCGTACCTCCAGTTCCAAGGCTATGTGCATCCTATGCCTCGATGGGCAGCTCAAGCTGCTCCACATTAAGCCCCCGGCAGCATCGCAGCTCTTCGTGCCGGGGGCGTTCTGTTCCAAAGTGGAAAATTGAGTCGCAAATCTCTATTTGTATGAACGCTGCTTTTGGCAGGTGTGAAATTACCAAATATTGATGAGAGAGTACTGAGATGAATCTGAACCCCTGAACGGCAAGATGCCCCTTTGGGGACTGTGAACGGTCCCTCAGATTCAATTCATGGTTGCCTTCCACGTTGTGGCTATCCACATTTTTCTTGCAAACTATTGCACTGTGTGACGATCTTGAGCTTTGTGGGTAACTAATTATCAAGTCTGTTATTCACGTTTGCGTTTTACATTCATGTTTTTACGTTTACGCTTTTATATGCAAAATATACATTTACAAAAGGGGCTATTCTTGCCGCTGCATTTACGTTTGTTGCGGCTCGTTGGGACAGCTAGGTTGCACAATGAAAGTTGCGCACCATGATCAGTCGTTTGAGCACATGCACATATCGTCCACCTGGGACTCGAAAATGGCAACGACGTTGAAGCACAAATATGCGTTTTCTGTCCACTCCACCACGTAAATATATGTGTGTTTTCTTTATGCACACGGGCGGGTATCTACATTGTATTTGCGTATTTTAACGCATTTTTACGTGTAAAGACGTAAAACATATTATTTCACACAATGCGCACTATGATGTGTGTGCACATCATAAATAACAAGCATGCATAAGGGTGGTAAAGGCGTACGCCCAGCACCTTACTGTCAAACCGCAATGGTTGCACAAACATACCTGGACAGATTTTTCATATCTGCATTTCAAGCAATTACGATATGAAAGCTTTTGGAACGGAATTTCATTCAGTCAATGCGCAGCAATACAATGTACACCAAGGAAACGGAAAGAAGAATAAATTGATCGAGTAGTAAGTGAGAGATAAATCGCTTTGAATTGAAGTTAAACCTTTAAACAATTCGCTCACCTGAGGGTCCTCAGAAGTAATACCAGTACGACCACTGCATGTGGTCGCACTGGTCCTCCTCCACGCCCTCCATCTCGTCGACGTCCCAAACCTCATCGACTTCCATGGGATCAAACTGTTAAAAGCCCCCAAAGAACGTAATTGAGATCAAACCATTTATTTTCGAAGTATCAAGAATTTTCATGCACAATCCAACCCAACGTTAAATAGAAAGAAAATGTCCCAGAAAGTGAGAGCCACTGCCAAGGGAAATTCTAGAAGCAACTGTGCGAAATTGACCAACGCTGTTGTCATTTCATTGTAGACATCAATATATTTCAACTCCGTAATTGACTTTTCGAAGGTACCTTTCAAACTACATTTTGTCCATTTTTGGTGATTGATACATTGAGGAGTTGGAAATGGTTTAGGAAGTAAATTGGTTTTGGCAAATAACAACAATAGGCCAGTGTACATTCATCTCAGAATACACCCAGCCCATTTTCCCTCCTCTTTACTTTCTAATATTCAGTTTGAATTCCCCTTTGATTCAATTGTCCAAACTATACGGAAAACGGCTATTGGAGGAATCATCGGCCAACGAGTGGGAAAAAATGCCGCCGCCACCACAGATGTGTATTGGCAATGCTCTGCTTATCCTTGGTAGAAAGATGATTACTTTTGAAAACTTATCAATTCTAAAAGATTGATGAACAATTCAGCCACAAATTTTTTTCTACAAGAATATACTGGGTAGTCTATTTACGTGTGTAAGGGGCGGATCGCTATTACTTATTCTGTATATACCCCTTCTTCTGTAATTAGCGCAAGAAACGGATACAGCATGAAAGGCATGAAATACATCGCACCTGGGCGGGCGTCTCGGGGCGGAAGAAGCGGAGCGGACCGAAAGGACCCTGCACAAGTGCGCACAAAAATTCAAGCACCGGAAACCAACAACAACGGTTGTGCACTGACTCCACCAGCTCAACAGGGATGTGGCTATAGTGCTTGGCGACCAGCCAGGCCTCCCGCGAATTTTCTCGTTTGTTGTGCAGGAACCGGTCCCGAAACGATGGCCTAAGTGGGCGGAAAGCTTTGGTGCTCCAAAATTGGCGCCCTTTGCCCTTCTCCTTCCCACCCCTTTGAATTCCGCCCACCAAACGGCAAGCGTGCAAGACGCTGACCGGTCTACGGCGGCAACGCGGCGAAGAGTTCGAGCCGCCCAGCGGCGACGCGAAACTCTGAAAGTCAGTCACTCGACTTCTGTACAAAAAAATGACCGAGCTGCGCCGCACAAGAGCGCGTAAAAATTCGTTGCTATTCTAGCCTCCTTTCCGCTATGGGCCCAAGGACACGAGCGCGGGAGATGCCCGTGATCCAAATACCCCACCGTCAGGTAATTCGGCATCTCGCCGAAGGGAAGCAGGCTTGCACAGGTTGTCCGGCGTCTGGGGCGCACTGCAGGCACTGACGGCGGGCAGGGCGCTTGGGCCAGAGGCGCCAGAATATGAGTTTCCGGCGGGCGGCTTGGATGCGGATGTGGCGGCGACGTGGCAGATTAAGCGCGGTCACGCTCACTGTGCTGTGATCTTGTTCTGTTATCATTTATTGTCATCGCGCATTTTTACACATCAAGGCAATGGGCAGATGCCACCTTCCTATTTCGCCTGAGCAAAGCGCTGATCGACTATCAAATTCGCCACATTTTTTCCTAAACTGTGGCAAAACTCTGTCCCAAAAAAAGTGGTGTATCGAGCGTCATGGTCATATCTTGGATATGCATACCCTGTATGTGCCAATTTCTCTGACGCTGTCTATGCTCCCGAAATGCGTAGTTCCGACATGTCGAGGCTTGCTTCGGGACGTTGCTCCTTACTGGAAATGCAGAAATATTGCATAAAGCTGTCGTCGTGTACTGTTTCCCTTGTGGCGCGTACTGCAGCTCTTGACCACTGAAATCGGACATTAGAATATGATTGACAGGCTTGGTTTTTACGTTTACGTTTACGTTTTTACTTTTACGTTTTTACGTGCAAAAACGTAAATTTGCAAAAGGACCTATTTTTGCGGCTATTTTTACGTTTTTATGGCTCCCAGGGACACCCATATTACACGATGAAAGTTGCATACAATGATCAGTCATCCGCCATCTCGAGCACCCGCATCACAATGTTCACCTTGCCTTTGGCAATGGCGATGATGGCGTTTCACAAAAACCCGTGTTCTGCCCCTTCCAGGGCGTCTGGCTGCCATTCTCCGGACTCCACAAGTCTGCATGTACTGTCCTTATGTACATCGGGCAGTTTTTACGTTGTATTTACGTATTTTTACGCGTCAAAACGTAAAACTGTTTTTACGCGTAAAAACGTAAATACGATCAGTTTTGCGGCGTAAAAACCAAGCCTGATGATTGCATTCAGCAACACACTGTGGTCTCGACAATCGTTCAATGCATTCGGTGAGGTTTGATCCTATAGCAGAAGGATGCAATGGGATAAGCACATCAACGGCGTAATGGTGTTTTCAGATGGCTTCAGCGACACCAACACAGATCGGTGTCGCGAAACCCTTCACTACTCCGTAGTCCTCTGCCGCGCCTAATTCTCTGTGCACATTGCTTGCGCATTCTCCAAACCACCGCAACAAGTTTTGCGCCCCGAGGAGCCCCGCTTTTCTGAGCGTCCCGTCTATGCCAATGCAACGCGCGCCTATAGGAAACCAAATATCCAAATACCCCAATCTTTCTGACGTTTTGATGTGTGGAAAGAATGAGAGCTAAATTCAGCAGCCTGGGCGTTCAGTTCCCTCTCGTAAATGGATGATTCCATCCACAATCTGTTGAAAAAAGTGGCGGCGTCGACGTTTTGCCTTCGACCGCAAAAGCAGGAGTCCAGTTCTGTACTGCAGAATATGTAATCTCCAGGCGAGCCCCGATATCGAGCATTTATCTTTTGCGGTGTTGTGTGGTGCATTTGAATTTCACTATGTCAAAGAAAGTAGGTAGGGTGTGGGGAATTCGGCCAAATGCGAAAGTGCACAAAATGGAAGTAAAATCAGCGCTCTGTAGTACTCAATGGGTGGCTGCCAAAAACGTTCCTTTAGGTGTTTTGGACTTGTGTGTGTAATTGTGATTTAGAACGCGGGTACCACTAGCATCCCACTTGGCAGGTGAATATACAGGATCATGTGTGAACTGGCGAAGCTTGAACTTGGACGTTAGCAACGCTGGCAATAATTGCCACCCAAGCAGAAGTAGACATATTGCGACTTGGCACCGCCAGTAAGGATCCTTGTGGCCAATGATATGTGAGTAATGGTAGCCGTTATGATGCACTACACCCGGGTTTATATTGCAAATTCACGATGTTCACCATTTCGACACTGCTGAAGCGCTGTTGAAGGTTTTGTTGTATTATATTGTACTGCACTAGTGCAGCATATGTAGCTGTTTTCACTGCAGCAATGCTGAGGGTTGTCTTGCGATCACTGGCCACATCCCGATCGTGTTGATTCGAAACAAGAACATCCTTTTCCGAAGAAAACACAGTCGACAAGGAAGTCAAAGATTTGCTTGCTCCTTGGATCTCTGTGATGCTCATGCGACGGTTCCGGCTGGACCAAGCTGCAGCTACAATTACTGCATATACAGTTGAAGGGTGAAAACCCACGGAAGAGCAATCTCACGGGATGAGCCCAGCGCATCATGCCCGGTGCGCGCCGCAGGCAGAGGCTGGGGTGCATATGTCCTTGGGACGCCCATACAGCCAATTTCGGCCTCTGCGATAATATGGTTGCCTTTGGCCGACCATAGTCACATTGCTGGGAATCGAGTTCGTCGTCGTGAGCAAGTATTCTTTCTGGTAGCAACGCAAGACGTAGCAACTGACAGCTTGAAGAGCAATTGACTTGTTGGCTTTTTTTAATGCTTTCCCACGTATCCTGGAGGGTAATGTAATCAACATGGCTGTACCGAAGAAACGGCTTCCTGTCGGCAAAGACAGCTGGGACTTTTTTTCACGGTAAGCAGAGAGACAGATGGCCAGGGAGTTGCGCATCGCGACAAGAGGTCGCAAGCATTGCCGGTGTGACTTGGTTCTCTGGCTCTTGATGTATTTCTACTTGCTGACGCCGTACTCTGGCCAGGCGGTGCTGGAGTCTTACTGGCTCAAGAGGAAAACGGTCGAGAACGGTGCGCGCTCATTTGTACCCAGCTTCCATGTGACAATTGTATTGCACCACATCACCACAATGGCGGGTCCAAAGGGACTTTGCGAATTGCGTTTGGCTGGTGCCGCCGAGACTGCGTTATCAAACCTGATTGTGTATGTATTGTTTGAATCAGTTGTGTTTTTGTCGCTTGCTTTGGATCAACACGATGTCGGGACGGACCCCAGGAAGTGAACGGAAAGAAATGGGCGACGCCTCATGGCTAACAGCGTTCGAAAAAAAGTAGAAGAAAGGAGTATATGAAGTTCAAGTTGTGGTACGAATATTCTGCGCCGTGTATGCATGACGTTGGGAGATTGCAGCAAAGCCGCTCTCAAAAAGCCGTCGAAGTTGAAGTTCTGCTGAAGGGCAATACATAATTCGACCTTTCCCTGGCTTCCTTACCAACTTGATAGGATGCGCAAATGAGAACTGTGAACACACACTCGGAGCTGCGACTATGTGCGCAAATGTGCAGCAAGACCACAATTGTCAGTCTATCATTCCTCGTGTGTCTCTGTGAGTGCGAAAGTTTTGCTGTCATCACCCACGTATATGCAGGAGCTGCGTTGCGCAGTTGGACAACTCCATGCCAGGGATTGGTGTCTGTCACATTGCGCCATGGCTGTCAATATGCCACATGACGCTGTGATTCCACATCCGAGAATCTGAGAATTTGGTGTTGGAGATTTAGGCAATTAGACGCCCAAACAGTTGGTGAATACCACGTTGTGCGCGCTGGAACGCATGTGTCAACACACAGAATCAATTTCCAGGAGTGGCGGCAGAAAGAAATCGCCAACCAGACGCCTTCACGAGGTCGTTCAAGCCTTGAGGCATCAATCGCGGCATCGCAGGTGACAGCACCCTGCCTGACTATTGCTGTTATTGCTGATGATCGACTCGAAGGGTGCTCGGAGTCATGGCGTCCGTACATCATTCATACCTACGAACCCTTCATCAGCGTCCGCAGCGACTCGCAGCTTCGTTCACAGAGAAGATGCTATGGTTATAGAAAAGAAACGCCAGCCCTGTTGTGCAGATGGGGTCCAGCACTACCCAAAGTACAGGGCTTGGGCATCGGGCTGTTGTTCAAAAGCACTGCGCCGCGATCATCTATTGACGCAATACGTTACCAGCCAGCGACAGTGGTCCACACCCATACAACCGTCTCTTCGGTGTCATGCAATCATCTCAAAGGCATGACAACTCGAAGTGCTGGGGAGCACGCTTATCAAATTGACAGACGCACACCGAGGGCGCCTAGAGGTCGGTGAGAATTCTCGTGGCTAGGCACGTGGATTCGAGTTGGCACATCGCCCGCGCTGGTGGGCAGCCGCCCCCCTTGCAAGGAGTCGGACTGGAACTACAAGTGCATTCATCTCGTGTGATATATTTGCCTTTGGCCGACACCTTTGGCCTCTTCCTCACCCCAGCCCTGCTGTTTTCTTTTCCCAGCACTTGGCCAATGCGTTCCTGATGCTCTGGATCTGTTCATGAACAGCATGCCCTTCTTCGACCACCTTCGATACCAGGTGGGCATCTGGGTCGTCTGTTATGTCTTCTGGTCGTTCGCCTGCCATCTGCACATTGGGGTGCGGGTGTATCCGGTGCGTGCGCAAGCTGGCATGGTTGCAATTGCAATTGATAAACTGATTGATTGGATTGCCGTTGCATGCATTTACTTCAATTTGTACTGTTTTGATGACTGTGTGTCACTTTCGAATTGACTCATTCATTGACTGATAAGTAGATTTACTCCCCATTTGTGCTTCCCGAATTTCAGACGCAATCGCATATTATTGTTAGAAATGGCAAACCATGGCGTCCTTTCTTCAAGAGCTTGTGAGAATACGGTCATGGTTTGGAACAAGTGTGCATTGCGTGCGGCTAGCCTGTCGCGGCCTGGGGCATGGGGCCCCGATGGGCTGGTCGTCAGGGCGATCCTTGGCGGCAGAGTCCATCGCGGACTCAAAGCTCGCCTGCATGCGACGGCGCCAGGCCATCCTGGATCGTCGCCGTGAGGGTGCTTGGTGGTCAGAACACGGGGGCCACGGGGGCTGCAGTGCGCTCTGTGCGCGGGGTTCTGTGGCTCGTCCGTCGGGAGAGGCAAAGGTGGGCCGGGGGGCGCAGCGGCTCTTGGGGATGCAAGCTCGGGTGCCAGATACGACATGCCCCGTCAGCAGCACGCGTCATAGCCGATGTGTTGCTGCAGTGCACTATACACACCGAGGGGCGTGCATCATCAACAATACGGAAAGCCCCCGTCCCCGAACTATTACTGAAGTTTGGGTAGCGCCCCTTCGACTGTTTACCCTAACTAGACATGTTCAATAATCAGTGCTTCACGAAATTGGTTTGGTTGCCCTCACACATGCAGAAACGGTAGAAATATTAGTTAAAAGGTACAACATTCAGGCAAGCAGCCTGTCCGCATTACAGTCCATCCCAGAGTAGCCCATTCTAGGCAGTCCCATACTGCTGTGAACCAAAGGATCATAATTGCTCTCAACAACATTGCCAGCCAGTCATTTCACAAACGTAAAGTCAACTTCCGCTGACTCAATAGTCAAGTGTCGCTCTCTGTCAATCTGTCCTGTCCAAACCATCACCTACACTTCCTACGCTCCACCAGGCAAGAATTTTGGCTCTGTCCTTGCAACTCAGGCAGTGGCCCACCTGCCCACTACTTCGTTATCCTCAAGGTCAACAAGCTGCTTGCACCCGTGCTACAGGCCTGCCCAGCAATTGAATGCATCAGACAACCACCACCACACCATCCAGTCCCCACCGGCCAATGAATTCTCACGATTGGATCTTGCAGCTGCCCGGCACCCTTCAAGCCCCACCCTTCCCGACACTGCAAGCCACATTACACACTGGTAGATGCCCAAGCAATGCCAGCCCAAATGCCAACAGCGCTGGCCCCCTCCTGCCAGCCATCCCCACGAATGCGCAAGACCCCCGGTCGATCCCCATTGCATAGATCACAGAATCCCCGCAACAAACCCCCAGCGTCATCCAATCCTGTTGCATGCCCTGCAAAAAGCACCTGCCCTCCCACCCGGGCTGCCAGCTGTTCCAGCTCCAGCTTCTCCAGCAACCCTTGGGGTAAGTGGGGCGCCTGGCCCCCCGCACCCTGCTGCCCAGCACCCTCCATGAGCCACTCAACGCGATGGACGTTTCCAGACTAGCCCTCAGTTTCAGCAGGTCGCCCATGGCCTGCGGCATAGAGCTGTCGGCCGGCGCTGCCATATGCAGCATCGGCATCTGTGACACGGTGATCAGGGACTGCTCCACAATGCTGCCCACCGCCAAGACTGCACTGGGGGCGCTCTGCCCGCCCAGGCTGAGCATTATGTTCTGGTTCAGAGAGCTCAGTATGGCCACCAGGGCCTGGGGGTCCGATTGCCCTTGGCACTGAACTGGGCTCCGCGCCTGGCTCTGCTCCTGGCCTTGTGACAGCAGGCACTCTGGGATGCTCAGCTGCTGCGACGGGGCTGCTGCACTTGCTGCCGCCTGCTGTGGCATGCTGTTGGCCTGGACGTGCTCATACCCTGTGGCATGCAGACCTGGGCACAGACTTGCTTCAGCACGTCGCGATGTGCCATGCCCTGCAGTCCCACAGGAATCATCGTCATTAGCAGAGGCACACTCTGCACACAGAGGTAGGAGAAAATGCAGCACAGCTTGTGCAGAAGAAAGTGGAACCGCTGGCATGGACCCACTGGGCGACGCACCTAGGCAAAGTGTTCTAACTGTTGAGCTGGATGGAGGGATCCATTGCTGTAATTGTATCTTTGCAAAAGAGAAAGTGCCAGGCGATTCGAAGCGCTGAAGGTTGTTTGTGTGCAAGCAGTCTGTTTTGCAGCAGAACACGCATGGAGTGCAAAGATTTCCATTCTCCGATATTCCAGCAGGGAGCTGCCATTCAGCATGCAGAGAAAAAAACAAAAGTGGAGGCTTGCCCTTACAGATATCCCAGCCTCACCTGTCCAGCAGGATTGGTTAGAAATCCACTTAGATGCTTCACTAGTAGGCTTATGACCTCTCTGCTCTTTGTCACCTCGTCCTCTGCCCTCTCGTCAGAATTCACCTTATCTGCCTGTAGCTTCACCACTTCTTTACGGAGCCCTTCAACCTCACTCGCCAGCTTCCTGCCATCAAAACCAAGAAGTGAGCCTCCCTGTTCTTCTTCATGTTCTTCGATCAAGAAACAAGAAGCTGGCATCAACATCAGCCGACTGTGACCGACAAGAAGACCTTTTCGTTGCCAGAAACCATTCCACGCTGTGGAAGATGGCACAAAGCCCTTCTCAGCAACAATAGGTACATTTAGACTGAGATGTTTTGCTGTCCATGCTGCTGCTTGTTGCAATCCACAATGAGGAGCAGCATGGACACCAAAAATATCTCGGTCTAAATGTAAATATTGTTGCCATCGGTGGCCTCTTGATTGAAATCATAAAGCAAATAACAAAAGCTACATGTCTGCTGCAGATACACATACCTCAAACGTCTGCGATCGTCATCCGCCTCTCTTCTGCATGGCCGAGAGTTCTCCGCCTCCCTCTTCACATCGCATAACTCCTCCCTGAATTGCCGGCAGTCGTATCCCAAGTCTTTCACCTCGGCCCTCAGCCGCTTGAACTCAGTCACTGTCACCTGCCCAGTTGTTGCACAAATCCCTGAAAACTCCTGACGGCAGTGGACAAGCACTCTCACCCCAAATTGTTGCTTGAACTCCATACAATCGCGTGAAGCAAAATCGTGGTGCAAACAGGCAATTCAGTGCATCCCCTTCTTTCTTTCCCTTATTCCAAAACGCTACATTAGTGTTTGTAACGGGCTGTGACGCATCCCTTAGCACATGTAAGCATAAAGGGCCAGCAGCAACACATGGCATTCTGCCCACCTGTGAACATGTACTGGTCGGTGGTTCCGCAACGATTGCAGTCCAGACTGCCGGCGTTGTCGGATAGGCAACGTCTGTGCAGCTTGTCAGACACTCTGTGTGTGACTGAAGACAGGTCAACCACCTTTGTGTGTCAGGTGTCCTTTGACAAAATCTGGAGGCCATTTGACAGTTCTGCCCGCAGCTGCACATGGGTAGCAGGTTTCAATATTCCAGAGTCTAAAGAGGCAGTACAGGGGTGAAGTTAAAGCAAGCAATGGACACCACAATGACAAAGAGACGGTAGCAGCCTTACAGTCACATCCACCCCACCATCAAATGTTATGTCACAGTGGGAAATAAGAATGGAGAAAACAATCAACTATGGTGGCAATGATGTGGAGGCATCTCGATGATCAATGCAGCAAGTTGGATAAGACCCATGCAACGTCAAGAGAAACTGCTTTATGCCAACATGAGTATTATCTGCCATCTGTGTCCCAGCTGTGCAAGGTCCAATAATGGGCAATTGGATCAACCATGTTAAGATCTACTGCCCAGAAGAGTGTTGTCCTTGGCAGCTTCCCAGCCCGGCAAGTGTTGCTTCCTGCACTCTCTGTCCTGCCTGTGCAGCCTGTGTGTACTGTCTAGCAGACCATGCGCAGACTGGCTCAAGGCCTCATGAAATGCTCGACTCTGACCTGTTGTGGTAACATGCCATCGGCGGCGAGCCTTGTGTGAGGGATGCGCCTTCTGTTGAGGGCGCATCAAGCTGCGTTTGTGACAGTGGTGAAAGATGGGTGCTTCCCAGCGTCTTGGCCTCACCTTAAAGATGTTCCGGGTGTGACCAGATCTGACTGTTTCAGCATCCTGCAGGCCAGCCAGCACCTGCAACACAGAGTCGATAATGTCACAGGCCCGCTCTCAATCAGGCAGTTGAGCAATATGAACATGGATTTAAGCACAGTAACCAATGACAATGACAGCAGCACTGGCAACTATTACAATGGAACTGCAACTGCAACATAAGAACAGCAGCCAAAATCAGCTGCTAATGCACCACCAACGACTTGTCAATGTGGCAACCGTAATATATTTATCTGCTTGCCTTAACAACTAAGACTAAAACTATGCCACGATCCCCAGGATGAAACCATAACAACGGAGTGCATTTACAAAACAAATGATGGCACATACACTAAATGACAAGCAGTGAACAATAACAGATACATGATAAATGACATACAAAATACAAGCCGTCAGTGCACTGTTACCTGAAAGCAGCAGGCAATAGGGGTGGCACAGCAGTCCGGGTTCAGGGTGCACAGACAGCAGTGCCTACTTTCTTTGCTCCAAGATACTGCTAAAGTGCCACAGAATGGTACCTTGGTACTCTGGTACTGTGCTTCAGTACTTGGCAACACAGTATTCACAGGACGCACAAGGGTGAATTCTTGCACACCTCTGTGCTTTCCAGATGAGGAGCCATCTGGAATCTGGCACTGACACTGCAATCTGTTGCATGCTGACAACACTGTTGCTTCATTTCGGGGGACAGGATTTGCCAACTTTGACACCAGAAAATCGCTCCATTCATGTAGTACAAATTGCTGAATATGCATCTCATGCACGATGTGCAGCAGTACTCGCACAAGGCATGCGCGACGATGTACTGAGGACCTACACTGCAATACAGAACTGCCCAACGATCCCTAGGATTCACCACATCTGTATGGTGACTACTCAGGAGGCTGCCAAACTGGGCCCATGGCTGCAGCATGAAAAGCTTTGAGCACTGCCAGGAGGCGACAGCTGTGTCGTTCACCATCTGTGAAGCCATCGACTTGTTCAATTTTGGCGCATGCGATCAAAACGTGAAATTGGAAAGAAAAAACATGTAGTAGCGACAACAATGGAAATAACAATTTACTAAAAAGCTGACCTGCAGGAAGGCAGCTGTCACACCGGGGCATGCAGCCGTTTCTGATGGCAGATGCGCTTTGCTGTCACGCACTGTCTTAGGGAAGTTCCGCCATCGCAAGTATGCCTTGAATCTGCCCCCACACAACACAACCGATCCTCAACAATCTGCCACGTGCGATTCGACTGCACCTTGGATTTGTTAAGTCTCCACAGGTAATACTGAGCATCATTGGACTCTGAAAGCCACTTTTTCAGCCAAACTGCCACATTGCAGTTGTCTGACAACTATCTGTGGCATCGTAACCCACATGCTGACGATTTGGGGCTGGGGCTGGCATCAAGCAATGGCCAGGCCAAGGACCTGCACTGAATGTTGCTGGACATGCTCTATGTGTGCTGACTCCAACGTTAGGCAACATACTCAACACACCAGGAGATGCAAGCCTTGCCTTTGGCTGGCTATTTCCTGTGGGGGCACATGTGCATCACGGGATCGCACATGTTCCATAAGCATTGGCAGTCATCCCCAATGTTCAGCTTCTCAAGAAAACACAATCCTGCCAATCATTTCCACTTCACAGTGGTACTGTGTTGCTTAAGGTGAGTCTCCGGGCCCATGGACAAAACATGACGGCTCACAGTGACCACACGCCACCATGCAACTTCTACTGGGTGCCCCCATGACTGTGCTGGACCGCTTGACAAATGTCGGGGTGCTTTTTTGCACACTGCCCTCAATGCACCGCAACACACTTTCCAGGCTGTCAAATTCCTCTGCAGGAGCAACAACACAACCCCAACCCACACCTCAGTGCCGCTCAACATCTGTTCACACAGTGACCATGACCATGATGTTCCAGCATCGTCTGCGCACCTGGAACTTACAAAAGCAGGTTGTTTGTGGGCCACGTCCTGAGCACACATTTCTCCTTGTGTTGCAGTGTCTGCCTACTCGTCCTCATGTGTTTGCGTTGGAAGCCCCAACCCGAGCGCCTGTCTATCGGCTGTGGGGTGCCCACCACGCAGCGAGCCCTCTCCGCAACGTGCTGCTGGTGTTGCTGGCTGCCACCTCGCGGGTGTGGTGAGACATGCTGCAGCAAGGGTAAAGGCACACACAGCCAGAATTCAGGCTTAGTTTCAACAGCAAAGGTTTATGTTCAGGCTAGGAGTGTTGCCACTGCTGACTGAGTCATCTCGTCTGCGCTCAAGTGTTCGACATAAGCACACAAGTTGCATCAGTATTGTGGTATTGGTGGTGCACAGCCAGCCCACATTCAACTTAGAACAGATTTGCAAGAGTTGCCCTGGAAATCATTGCTCTTCCTGCAATGGACTCATGCAAACAACACAACACTGGTGAAGCACTCTTTGCTGCACTTGCACACAAACTTATGCCCGCTGGCATGCAAGTGCGATACAGTGTACCTGCACGTCCCAGTTCCATTACCAGGGCATTTTCCACGGAACAGAGCTTATTCTGCAATAAACTGTGCAGCAGAAACTGAGAAAGCCCTGATCCCTAAACATGCCTCAAGGTGCTTGCTGGCTATTCGACCACCCTCTGCACGTATTGCAGACTGGTGGCGACTGGACAAAAGACCACATACGAGCGAGAGAACACATTTTCCGGGGCGGAAGGGCCTAACTTCGTCCTGTTAAGACAAATTTTAACAAAGGAATGAGCTTTACGGTAATGCCACCTGTCGCCTCGTGCAAAAGCAGGTGGATAGGAACTCAGTTGACTGCATTGACGCCTGGCCAACACAAGCAAATGCTCACCAGCCATTGTCCGCCTCCCCCTTTTCCATCCGACACCGACAATTGCACAGCGCTCTGCCAGTCGAAGGGAGAACGAGTGTCTTGCGCAAACGCGTGTGCCCGGGCTGGTCACTTTGCGAACAGCCCGTTCTGCCGCCACCGTTCGGGATCGCCCAGCCAGCCCCTGGAGCAAGCCGCGCAGAGACCCCAAATCCATCCCTGCGGCCCCACAAACCAAGAAGCGTTGCATCGCAGAAGCCCGCAGCCATCGGGTGGCGGGCCAACCATGGGAGCGGCCGACCAATTAGGCGGCGGATCTCCCAACGCGCGTTGTCGCCACGACGCTTTCCAGGGAGCCACCCCGAGCAAGGCGACACCGGGCGGCATTGCCGCTCCTGGGTAGCGCATGGAGAACACCCTGCGAGTGTGCGCCAGCTTCGATCGTGGCAACTTGAAACATTGAGCGATGCCGCGAGGCTTTTCAGGCAATTGTCAAAGTAGTTTACTCAGAGCAAGTACCACCCAATGCTGGAACTATCAGAACTTGAATTACTGGCGGCCCTGTCAGCGAGAATAATTTCTCCAAACGTGGCCAGCGAATGCCCTTTTTGGGCAGTGTCACTCCTGGCGCAAAACTCAACGCACGTAGAACATTTGCACTCTTTGAATACTGGCAAAGGCATTATAATGGCGTCCTTCGTCGGGAACCGTCATACGAGAGCGACTGCATTTGCGCATGCGCTGGTTTTACACACCGAAATGTTGCCGATGCACCAAGAACGCACTTGCAAGCGTGTGTGTTGTCAACAACAGCAAACGGCGTACCTGGTTGTGTTCTGTCAAGCACGGAAAAGCCGTCAGGCCTCACCAAATGCGCCCCTTCCGAGATCTTACATCAATGAACGTGACCTGAAAAAAGATGCCAGTTGACAGCAGAATACAGGCCTGTCGAACGCAGTTTTGCGTACCCCCATTGGGGAGCGCTGAACACGGCGGTTGGCATGGACACTTGTCGAGCCCTCATCAGAACAATCGCCCAGATGATGTGACTCTAAATCCACAACTTCTGTGCCGAAGCTAAAAGTAGATTTACTCCCCATCTGTGCTTCCCAAATTTCAGACGCAATCGCATATTGTTGTTATAAATGGCAAACCATGGCGTCCTTTCTTCAAGAGCCTGTGAGGCTACGGTCACGGTCTGGAACAAGTGTGCATTGCGTGCAACAATTGTGTCGGATCAACTCCGACTATGCCTCCAACTGAAGTCACGCAGGTTTTATGTGCTGCAAGCGGCCAAACTCAGCTGAAATGCGGCCCCCTGAGTCCCAAATTCGCTTAACATGGACGTTGATGGGCGCACCATGTAGCTTGTTGTCTCTGCGGCAGAAATAACGACGGCTTTTTGCAGCACATGCAACAGACATAGACCGTGGTGTGTGCATCTCGTTCCCTTTGGTTCGTTTGTGGGTATTATCCACATGTTTCATGATCATTTCCAGCTCATCTTATATCGAAAGTAGGACAACCAAGAGCTGCCGAAGAAATCCATGCTGCAAATGAAGCCATCGCACAATAGGTGAACCCCTTGAACAACAATATTTGTGCACAATACCGGACATTTAGAAAAGGACATCAATGCGGAAGCGTGTTGCGCTCCATCGCATTTGGGCGGCCCGTCTAGTGCAAGGCCACCGGCGAATGGCGACACCGAGTACGGGAGGTACTCTGTTGGGTCGCACCACGGAGGCGGCACTTGAGTCTGCAACGACAGGTGCGCCTGAAAAGACCTCGTGCGGAATCGCAGTCTGTGACAGAATCCCTGCATCCCTCATGAGGATCGATCAATCGTTAATTTTGGCGGGCTTGATTGCTCCCACTCCAGGGTGGTGGTCGATTGCCACTCCGCCACCTTTGCGCCCGCTGCTCCAGTTCTCGAAAATGGGTATCATCGTCATCGCCCTTGCTGTCTGCGATCCCGCGGCCAACAACTCCTCCACGGAACTTTCATGCCGGCTGGCCAATCAGAAATGCCGCGCAAGCTTGCTGGGTCCACCAACTGCCACCTTGCTTGACGCTGCGGACACGTATGTTTTCAATTTTCAACATTTTCAATGTTGTCGATGAGCCAAGAACGCACTTTCAAGCATGTGTGTTGTCAAAGTGAGCTAACAGTAGATATAGTTATGTTCTGCCAAGCGCTGAAGAGCCATCAGGCCTCATCAAATGCCCCTCTTCCAAGCTCATACGTCAATGAATGTGATTTGAAGAGAGATGGTAGCTGACAGCAGAAGATAGTCCTTTCGAATGCAGTTTTGTGCAGTCCAATTGGGGAGCGCTGAACACGGCGGTTGGCACGGATAATTGTCGAACCCTCACCAGGACGGTCGCACATATGATGCCACCTTAAATCGACCGCTTCTGAGCTGAAGCTAACATTGGATTTACTCCCCAACTGTGCTTCCCAATTTTTAGATGCAAAGCGCAGATAATTGTTATAAACAGCAAACCATGACGCCCTGTCTTCACAAGCGTGTAAGAATATGGTGACGGTTTTGCGCAAGGTATTGATTGTAACAATTGTGTCGCATCAATTCCATCTATGCTTCCAACTGATATCACGCAAGCTTGTTGCGCTGCAAGCATTCAAACTCAGCTGAAATGCGCCCCCTCAGTCCCAAATTCTCTTAATACGCATGCTTATGTGCGAACCAAGTAGCTTGTTGATTCAGCGGCAGAATTAAAGACGTCTTTACGCAGCACATATAATAGGCATAGACCGTGCTGTGTGCATCTCATGTCCTTAGGTGCGTTTGTGGGTACTCTCCACATGTTTTGTGATCATTTCCAGTTCGGCTTGCGGCGAAAGTAGGGCATTCAGGAGCTGCCGAAAAAAATCCACGCTGCAAATGAAGCAATCGCACAGTGGGTGTCACCCTTGAACAGCGATATTTGTACACAACACCGGACATTTAGAAAAGATCGTCAATGTGAAGCGTGGTGCACACCATCACACTTGAGAAGCCCGTCTAGTACAAGGCCACCGGGGATGGCGATACCGAGTACGGGATGTACTCTGTTGGGTCGCGCCACAAACACGGCCCTTGAGTCTGCAACGACAGGTGAGCCTGACAAGACCTTCCGTGGAATTGCACTCTGTGATAGAATCGATCCTGTACATCGATTCTATGTAGGGATATCCCTGCGTCCCTCAATCGTTAATTTTGGCTGGCTTAATTGCTCCCACTCTAAGGTGGTGCCCCACCCCGCCGCTTTCGCGCCCGCTGCTCCAGTTCTCGAAAATGGGTATCATCGTCATCGCCCTTGCTGTCTGCGATCCCGCGGCCAACAACTCCTCCACGGAACTTTCATGCCGGCTGGCCAATCGCAAATGATGCACTGCCACGCAAGCTTGTAGGTGCCGACGAGGCGTGGTACCATGCCGCCAGTCCACCAACTGCCACCTTGCTTGACGCTGCGGACACGTATGTGTGCGTGCCCACTCCCGTCCGCCAGTTGCCCGTGGTGACTGGCGATTTCTGGCAGTGGGAATGAGAACCTCGCATCGAGCGGACGGCAACAACGAAACCCCCATGCTGCCTGAATCGTTGGCTGTTTGAATGCGCGGAAGATCCCGCCTGTCGTCCATTGGCCGCGTGGCCCCAAAACCCGAGCCCACTCTGACAATTGGGCGCCACGCGTTCCACGATGGCGCAAGGAGCATGAGGGCACTGAGCATGAGCACGGCTGGGCGACGGTTGGATGAGGTGGACGATTTGCGCGCAACTTGAGAGGCGCGCCGCGCGTGCGTGATGCGTCGGCCGATTGGGGGTCGGCGTCGTTGAAGCCATCTGAAAACACCTCTACACCGATCGGTGTCGCGAAACCCTTCACTACTCCATAGTCCTCTGCCGCACTTGGTTCTCTGTACACATTGCTTGTGCATTTTCCGAACCACCGCAACAAGTTTTGCACCACCGAGGAGCCCCGCCTTTTTGAGTGCCCCGTCTATGGCAATGCAACGCGCGCTCTATAGGAAGCCAAATATCCAAATACCCCAATTTGTCGGACGTTTTGATGTACGGAAAGTATGAGAGCTAAATCCAGCAGCCTGGGCGTTCAGTTCCCTCTCAATCTGTTGAAAAAAGTGGCGGCGCCGACGTTTCGCCTTCGGCCGCAAAAGCAGGAGTCCAATTATGTACTGCAGGACATGTAATCTCCAGCCCCGATATCGGGCATTTTGCGGTGTTGTGTGGTGCATTTGCATTTCGCTATGTCAAAGAAAGTAGGTAGGGTGTGGGGAATTTGGCCAAATGCGAAAGTGCACACAATGGAAGTAAAATCAGCGCTCTGTAGTACTCAATGCGCGGCTGCCAAAAACGTTCCTTTAGGTGTTTTGGACTTGCGTAACTGTGATTTAGAGCGCCGTTTGGGGCCACGGAGGTAGTTCACATTTTAGTGGGTGTGAGCTGTTCCTTTAGAGCTTGGGTACCAGTAGCATCCCACTTGGCAGGCGAATATACAGGATCATATGTGAACTGGCGGAGCTAGAACTTGGACGTCAGCAACGCTGGCGTAATTGCCACCCAAGCAGAAGTAGACATATTGCGACTTGGCACCGCCAATAGGGATTCTTGTGGCCAATAATATGTAAGTAATGGTAGCCGTTCTGATGCACTACACCCAGGTTTACATTGCAAATTCAGGATGTTCACCATTTCGACATTGCTGAAGCACCGTTGAAAGTTTGTCATATTATATTGTATTGCACTAGTGCAGCATATGTAGTTGTTTTTACTGCAGCAATGCTGAGGGTTGTCTTGCGAGCACTGGCCATATCCCGATAGTGTTAAGTCAAAACAAGAACATCCTTTTCCGAAGAAGACACAGTCGACAAGGAAGACAAAGACTTGCTTGCTCCTTGGATCTCTGTGATGCTCGTGCGACGGTTCCAACGTGGCTGTACCGACGAAACGGCTTCCTGTCGTCAAAGACAGCTGGGAACTTTTTTCACGGTAAGCAGAGAGATAAATGGCCAGGGAGTTGCGTATCGCGACAAGAGGTCGCAAGCATTGCCGCTGTGACTTGGGTCTCGGGCTGTTGATGTATTTCTACTTGCTGACGCCGTACTCTGGCCTGGCGCTGCTGGAGTCTTACTGGCTCAAAAGGAACACGGTCGAGAACGGTGCGCGCTCATTTGGACCCAGCTTCCACGTGACAATTGTATTGCGCCACATCACCACGATGGCGGGTCCAAAGGGACTTTGCGAATTGCGTTTGGCAGGTGCCGCCGAGACTGCGTTCTCAAACTTTGTTGTGTATTTATTTTTTGGATCAGTTGTGTTTTTGTCGCTTGCTTGGATCAACACGATGTCGGGACGGAAACCAGGAAGTGGACGGAAAGAAATGGACGACGCCTCATGGCTAACAGCGTAAAAACAAGAATAGAAGAAAGGGGTATATGTAGTTCAAATTGCGGTATGAATACTCAGAAGTGCAACTATAAGTACTCAGAAAACCGCCACGCTCAGAGTTTCAAGTTGCCACGATCGAAGCTGGCGCACACTCGCTGGATGTTCTCCATACGCTACCCAGGAGCGGCAATGCCGCCCGGTGTCGCCTTGCTCGGGGTGGCTCCCTGGAAAGCGTCGTGGCGACAACGCGCGCTGGGAGATCTGCCGCCCCGTTGGTCGGCCGCTCCCATGGTTGGCCCGCCATCCGATGGCTGCGGGCTTCTGCGATGCAACGCTTCTTGGTTTGTGGGGCCGCAGGGATGGATTTGGGGTCTCTGCGCGGCTTGCTCCAGGGGCTGGCTGGGCGATCCCGAACGGTGGCGGCAGAACGGGCTGTTCGCAAAGTGACCAGCCCGGGCACGCGCGTTTGCGCAAGGCACTCGTTCTCCCTTCGACTGGCAGAGCGCTGTGCAATTGTCGGCGTCGGACGGAAAAGGGGGAGGCGGACAGTGGCTGGTGAGCATTTGCTTGTGTCGGCCAGGCGTCAAGCAGTCAACTGAGTTCCTATCCACCTGCTTTTGCACGAGGCGACAGGTGGCATTACCGTAAAGTTCATTCCTTTGTTAAAATTTGTCTTAACAGGACGAAGTTAAGCCCTTCCGCCCCATGCGATGTGAGGCATTCAGGTATCCCAAAATGTGTTCTCTCGCTCGTATGTGGTCTTTTGTCCAGTCGCCACCAGTCTGCAATACATGCAGAGGGTGGTCAAATAGCAGAAAGCACCTTGAGGCATGTTTAGGGATCAGGGCTTTGCTCACTTTCTGCTGCCCAGTTTATTGCAGAATAAGCTCTGTTCCGTGGAAAATGCCCTGGCAATGGAACTGGGACGTGCAGGTACACTGTATCGCACTTGCATGCCAGCGGGCATAAGCTTGTGTGCAAGTGCAGCAAGAGTGCTTCACCAGTGTTGTGTTGTTTGCATGAGTCCATTGCAGGAAGAGCAGTGAATTCCAGGGCAAGACTTGCAAATCTGTTCTAAGTTGAATGTGGGCTGGCTGTGCACCACCAATACCACAATATTGATGCAACTTGTGTGCTTAGGTCAAACACTTAAGTGCAGATGAGACAACTCAGTCAGCAGTGGCAACACTCCTAGCCTGAACATAAACCTTTGCTGTTGAAACTAAGCCTGAATTCTGGCTGTGTGTGGCTTTACCCTTGCTGCAGCATGTCTCACCACACCCGCGAGGTGGCAGCCAGCAACACCAGCAGCACATTGCGGAAAGGGCTCGCTGCGTGGTGGGCACCCCACAGCCGATAGACAGGCGCTCGGGTTGGGGCTTCCAACGCAAACACATGAGGACGAGTAGGCAGACACTGCAACACAAGGAGACATGTGTGCCCAGGACGCGGCCCACAAACCAGCTTTTGTAAGTTGCAGGCGCGCAGACGATGTTGAAACATCATGTTCATGGTCACCGTGTGAACAGATGTTGAGCGGCACTGAGGTGTGGGTTGGGGTTGTGTTGTTGCTCTTGCAGAGGAATGTGACAGCTTGGAAAGTGTGTTTCGGTGCATTGAGGGCAGTGTGCAAAAAAGCACCCTGGCATTCGTCAAGTGGTCCAGCACGGTCATGGGGCACCCAGTAGAAGCTGCATGGTGGCGTGTGGTTAACCAGTAACATTACTGTGAGTCTGTGAGCTACTGTGTTTTGTGCATGGGCCCGAAGACTCGCCTTACGCAACACAGTACCACTGTGAAGTGGGTATTATGTCTTCTTTACATTGTGTTTTCTTGAGAAGATGGAACACATGTGCCCCCACAGGAAATAGCCAGCCAAAGGCAAGGCTTGCATCTCCTGGTGTGTTGAGTATGTTGCCTAACGTTGGAGTCAGCACACGTAAAGCATGTCCAGCAACATTCAGTGCAGGTCCTTGGCCTGGCCATTGCTTGATGCCAGACCCAGCCCCAAATCGTCAGCATGTGGGTTATGATGCCACAGATAGTTGTCAGACAACTGCAATGTGGCAGTTTGGCTGAAAAAGTGGCTTTCAGAGTCCAGTGATGCTCAGTATTACCTGTGGAGACTTAACAAATCCAAGGCGCAGTCGAATCGCACGTGGCAGATTGTTGAGGATCGCTTGTGTTGTGTGTGGGCAGATTCAAGGCGTACTTGCAATGGCGGAACTTCCCTAAGACGGGTGCGTGACAGCAAAGCGCATCTGCCATCAGAAACGGATGCATGCCCCAGTGTGACAGCTGCCTTCCTGCAGGTCAGCTTTTTAGTAGATTGATATTTTGCTACTGTCACTACTACATGTTTTTTCTTTTCAATTTCACGTTTTGATCGCATCCGCCAAAATTGAACAAGTCGATAGCTTCACAGATGGTGAATGACGCAGCTGTCGCCTCCTGGCAGTGCTCAAAGCTGTTCATGCTGTGGCCATGGGCCCAGTTTAGCGGCCTCCTGTGTAGTCGCCATGCAGATGTGGTGAATCCTAGGGATCGTTGGGCAGTTCTGTATTGCAGTGTAGGTCCTCAGTACATCGTCGCGCATGCCTTGTGCGAGCACTGCTGCGCATCGTGCATGAGATGCAAATTCAGCAATTTGTACTACATGAATGGAGCGATTTGCTGGTGTCAAAGTTGGCAAATCCTGTCCCCCGAAATGAAGCAACAGTGTTGTCAGCATGCAACAGATTGCAGTGTCAGTGCCAGATTCCAGATGGCTCCTCATCTGGAAAGCAGAGAGGTGTGCAAGAATTCACCCTTGTGCGTCCTGTGAATACTGTATTGCCAAGAACTGAAGCACAGTACCAGAGTACCAAGGTACCATTCTGTGGCACTTTAGCAGTGTCTTGGAGCAAAGAGAGTAGGCACTGCTGTCTGTGCACCCTGAACCCTGACTGCTGTGCCACCCCTTTTGCCTGCTGCTTTCAGGTGACAGTGCGCACTGATGCCTTGTATTTTGTATCTGTTATTGTTCAGTTATCGTTTAGTGTATGTGCCATCATTTGTTTTGTAAATACACTCCGTTGTTATGCTTTCATCCTGGGGCTCGTGGCATAGTTTTAGTCTTAGTTGTTAAGGCAAGCAGATAAATATATTACGGTTGCCACATTGACAAGTCGTTGGTGGTGCATTAGCAGCTGATTTAGGCTGTTGTCCTTATGTTGCAGTTGCAGTTCCACTGCAATAGTTGCCATTGCTGCTGTCAATGTCATTGGTTACTGTGCTCAAATCCATTTACATATTGCTCAACTGCCTGATTGAGAGCGGGCTTGTGACATTATCGACTCTGTGTTGCAGGTGCTTGCTGGCCTGCAGGATGCTGAAACAGTCAGATCTGGTCACACCCGGAACATCTTTAAGGTGAGGCCAAGACGCTGGGAAGCACCCATCTTTCGCCACTGTCACAAACGCAGCTTGATGCGCCCTCAACAGAAGGCGCATCCCTCACACAAGGCTCACCGCCGATGGCATGTTACCACAACAGGTCAGAGTCAAGCAGTTCATGAGGCCTTGAGCCAGTCTGCGCGTGGTCTGCTAGACAGTACACACAGGCTGCACAGGCAGGACAGAGAGTGCAGGAAGCAACACTTGTCGGGCTGGGAAGCTGCCAAGCACAACACTCTTCTGGGCAGTGGCTCTTAACATGGTTGATCCAATTGCCCATTATTGGACCTTGCACAGCTGGGACACAGATGGCAGATAATACTCATGTTGGCATAAAGCAGTTTCTCTTGACGTTGCATGCGTCTTATCCAACTTGCTGCATTGATCATCGAGATACCTCCATATCATTGCCACCATAGTTGATTGTTTTCTCCATTCTTAATTCCCACTGTGACGTAACATTTGATGGTGGGTTGGATGTGACTGTAAGGCTGCTACCGTCTCTTTGTCATTGTGGTGTCCATTGCTTGCTTTAACTTCGCCCCTGTACTTCCTCTTTAGACTCTGGAATATTGAAACCTGCTACCCATGTGCAGCAGCGGGCAGAACTGTCAAATGGCCTCCAGATTTTGTCAAAGGACACCTGACACACAAAGGTGGTTGACCTGTCTTCAGACACGCACAGAGTGTCTGACGAGCTGCAAAGACGTTGCCTGTCCGACAACGCCGGCAGTCTGGACTGCAATCGTTGTGGAACAGCCAACCAGTACATGTTCACAGGTGGGCAGAATGCCATGCGTTGCTGCTGGCCCTTTATGCTTACATGTGCTAAGGGATGCATCACATCCCGTTACAGACACTATTGTAGCATTTTGGAATAAGGGAAAGAATGAAGGGGATGCACTGAATTGCCTGTTTGCACTACGATTTTGCTTCACACGATTGTATGGAGTTCATGCAACAATTTGGGGTGAGAGTGCTTGTCCGCTGCCGTCAGGAGTTTTCAGGGATTTGTGCAATAGCTGGGCAGTTGACAGTGACTGAGTTCAAGCGGCTGAGGGTCGAGGTGAAAGACTTGGGATACGACTGCCGGAAATTCAGGGAGGAATTGTGCGATGTGAAGAGGGAGGCGGAGAACTCTGCGGCATGCAGAAGAGAGGCGGATGACGATCGCAGACGTTTGAGGTATGTGTATCTGCAGCAGACATGTAGCTTTTGTTATTTGCTATATGATTTCAATCAAGAGGCCACCGATGGCAAAAACATTTACATTTAGACTGAGATATTCTTGGTGTCCATGCTGCTCCTCATTGTGGATTGCAACAAGCAGCAGCATGGACAGCAAAACATCTCAGTCTAAATGTACCTATTGTTGCTGAGAAGGGCTTTGTGCCATCTTCCACAGCGTGGAATGGTTTCTGGCAACGAAAAGGTCTTCTTGTCGGTCACAGTCGGCTGATGTTGATGCCAGCTTCTTGTTTCTTGATCGAAGAACATGAAGAAGAAAAGGGAGGCTCACTTCTTGGTTTTGATGGCAGGAAGCTGGCGAGTGAGGTTGAAGGGCTCCGTAAAGAAGTGGTGAAGCTACAGGCAGATAAGGTGAATTCCGACGAGAGGGCAGAGGACGAGGTGACAAAGAGCAGAGTGGTCATAAGCCTACTAGTGAAGCATCTAAGTGGATTTCTAACCAATCCTGCTGGACAGGTGAGGCTGGGATATCTGTAAGGGCAAGCCTCCACTTTTGTTTTTTTCTCTACATGCTGAATGGCAGCTCCCTGCTGGAATATCGGAGAATGGAAATCTTTGCACTCCATGTGTGTTCTGCTGCAAAACAGACTGCTTGCACACAAACAACCTTCAGCGCTTCGAATCGCCTGGCACTTTCTCTTTTGCAAAGATACAATTACAGCAATGGATCCCTCCATCCAGCTCAACAGTTAGAACACTTTGCCTAGGTGCGTCGCCCAGTGGGTCCATGCCAGCGGTTCCACTTTCTTCTGCACAAGCTGTGCTGCATTTTCTCCTACCTCTGTGTGCAGAGTGTGCCTCTGCTAATGACGATGATTCCTGTGGGACTGCAGGGCATGGCACATCGCGACGTGCTGAAGCAAGTCTGTGCCCAGGTCTGCATGCCACAGGGTATGAGCACGTCCAGGCCAACAGCATGCCACAGCAGGCGGCAGCAAGTGCAGCAGCCCCGTCGCAGCAGCTGAGCATCCCAGAGTGCCTGCTGTCACAAGGCCAGGAGCAGAGCCAGGCGCAGAGCCCAGTTCAGTGCCAAGGCCAATCGGACCCCCAGGCCCTGGTGGCCATGCTGAGCTCTTTGAACCAGAACATAATGCTCAGCCTGGGCGAGTAGAGCGGCCCCAGTGCAGTCTTGGCGGTGGGCAGCAT
This sequence comes from Ostreobium quekettii, assembly GCA_905146915.1. Lineage (NCBI taxonomy): Eukaryota > Viridiplantae > Chlorophyta > Ulvophyceae > Bryopsidales > Ostreobiaceae > Ostreobium > Ostreobium quekettii. The sequence continues at coordinate 56,684 of CAJHUC010000282.1, forward strand.
TGTGGAGCAGTCCCTGATCACCGTGTCACAGATGCCGATGCTGCAGATGGCAGCGCCGGCCGACAGCTCTATGCCGCAGGCCATGGGCGACCCGCTGAAACTGAGTGCTAGTCTGGAAACGTCCATCGCGTTGGGTGGCTCATGGGGGGGGCTGGGCAGCAGGGTTTGGGGGGGGGCCGGGCGCAAGCTGGAGCTGGAAAAGCTGGCAGCCCAGGTGGGAGGGCAGGTGCTTTTTGCAGGGTATGCAATAGGATTGGATGACACTGGAGGTTTGTTGCGGGGATTCTGTGATCTGTGCATGGGGGTCGACAGGGGGTGTTGCGCATTCGTGGGGATGGCTGGCAGGAGGGGCCCGGTGCTGTTGGCATTGCTTGGGCGTCTGCCAGTTTGGGATGTGGCTTGAAGGGTGCCGGGCAGCTGCAAGATCCATTCGTGAGAATTCATTGACCGGTGGGGACCGGAGGGTGTGGTGGTGGTTGGTTGATGCATTCAATTGCTGGGCAGGCCTGTAGCACGGGTGCAAGCAGCTTGTTGACCTTGAGGATAGCGAAGTAGTGGGCAGATGGGCCACTGCCTGAGTTGCAAGGACAGAACCAAAATTTTTGTCTGGTGGAACGTTGGAAGTGTAGGTGATCGTTTGGACAGGACAGATTGACAGAGAGCGACACTTGACTATTGAGTCAGTGGAAGTTGACTTTAGGTTTGTGAAATGACTGGCTGGCAATGATGTTGAGATCATTTATGATCCTTTGGTTCACAGCAGTACGGGACTGCCTAGAATGGGCTATTCTGGGATGGACTGTAATGCGGACAGGCTGTTTGCCTGAATGTTGTGCCTCTTAACTAATTTTTCTTCCGTTTCTGCATGTGTGAGGGCAACCAAACCAAGTTCGTGAAGCACTGATTATTGAACATGTCTAGATAGGGTAAACAGTCGAAGGGCGCTACCCAAACTTCAGTAATAGTTCGGGGACGGGGGCTTTCCGTATTGTTGATGATGCACGCCCTCGGTGCGCTGCAGACACGGGGATGCGAGACTGGTCACCATAACATCGTTGTATTCCAACTGCATGAGTGTTTAGTGCACTGCTGCAACACATCGGCTATGACGCGTGCTGCTGACGGGGCACGTCGTATCTGGCACACGAGCTTGCATCCCCAAGAGCCGCTGCGCCCCCCGGCCCACCTTTGCCTCTCCCGACGGACGAGGCACAGACCCCCGCGCACAGAGCGCACTGCAGCCCCCGTAGCCCCCGTGCTCTGACCACCAAGTACCCTCGCGGCGACGATCCAGGATGGCCTGGCGCCGTCGCATGCAGGCGAGCTTTGAGTCCGCGATGGACTCTGCCGCCAAGGATCGCCCTGACGACCCGCCCATCGGGGCCCCATGCCCCAGGCCGCGACAGGCTAGCCGGCCCTCCCGCAAGAGATCCCCGCCGAAGGCGCAGCGGGAGGTGCCCGGTGGTGCGGGCGGCGGGGATGGGCCCCAAAAGGCCGGTCCCCTGGGGCCAAGTTCTGGCCCCAAGGGGCCAGGCGGGACGTCCCGCCCCAAGGGCAGATCCAAGCCGCGTGGCGACAAGGTGCGATTGCGCGCGGCAGGCTTACCTTTGTCTCCGGCGGTGTCTCTCCACCAGCTGCGCCTCCTTCGAGGCCGTGGAAGGCCTATGATTCGGGCCGGGCCTTTGCAGGAAAATGCGGCCATTCTGGCCAACGGGCCTCCGCCTTCCAGCGAGGGCGCCAACGCCCCTCCTCCGAAGTCCGGCCAGCGCCAGACGAGGCAGGTGTACCAGGCGGGCCAGGTGGGCAAGGGCGGCCAGGCGGATGGGGGCCACGTGCGCGGAGATCCGGGGCCGCCCGCTGGCCTGATGGCCGTCCTGGAAAAAGAGGAAAATGCGCTGAAGGTGAGATCTCGGCCACGCCGTCCGACAATTCGAGGCGGGCTGCCCGCCATGCTCTGCCCTTCGAGGCGGGCTGCCCGCCATGCCCCTCCCCTAGAAGCGGGCTGCCCGACACGCCGCTGATCGCGTACTGCCGTTCTGCGCGTTGGGATGGATCCCGCCATTTTCTGCACCTGTGGGTCGTACCTGTGCGGAGGGATCGCCCCGCGCTCCCCGCCTCTGTGGAAAAAAGTGACAGGGGCTGCGCGCACCGTCCAGGAGAAGAAGCGGCTTGAGGACGTCAAGGATTGGGAGGCCATGCAGGCGGAGATGCAGCAGAGTTTGAACGCCAAGATCGCCGCCCTCCAGAAGAGGTGCGGCAAGCTGCCGCGCAAGGGCTCCGCTTCCGCCGAGACGGACAAGGGGGAGGAGCCCCCGGATCCCAACGCCGGCGTCCGACCTGACACGCAGCCGCAGAAGAAGTCAGAGGCGCCAGGAGGGGCTGGGGGCACCAAGAAGGCGGCCCCAATTGGGCTTGCAAGCCACGACGTCCCGGACGAGTGGCTGGACGATCCCGGGTACACCATCGCCACCGGGCCCATCCTTCACTTCAAGTGGGCGAAGAAGATCAAACACAAGGCGAAGCGCCTCGTTCACAAGGGCACAGTCCCGCAGGTGAGAAAAGCGACTCACAAAAAGCGACACACCATGCACACCAGTGCAAAAAGGCGACGCCACCAGGCAAATGGCAGGGACTGCCTTGATTCTCAGCGGCTCAAAACACAAACGGCACTCACAGTCACAGCGGACGGCCCCTCACATGGCAATCACGTCGACGAGTCCCTGAAGGCGGGCTGCAATCCGCATCGCCGCAGGCACCCGTCCCACCCATCTCCTCCGGAGGACGCAAGGAGTCCCCCTCCAAGAAGAGGGAGGAGAAGAGGTTGAAGGAGGTGGGGGCCGGCGCGCCAGCCCCGCCCGTCAGCAAGAAGGATTCGCCCATCAAGAGGGCTGAGGGGAGCTGGAAGGCGAAGGGGAGGCAGGCGGCTAGGGCCAGGCGCCAGGAGCGCCAGATCCGGCGGGCTCAGATCGTGAGCCAGGCGCAACCTTCCCAGCCATCGTCCGCTCAGCCACAGGCCAGCGCTGGCCCCGCACAGACCGCCAGCCATGGGCAGCAGGCGCAACATTCCGTCCCCCGTGGAAGCCGCGCTGTGCCCAATGAGAAGAAGGGGAAGAAGAGGGTGCAGGGATGCGTGAAGGTGAAGCGCATCCCCACCGTGGCGAGCAAGGTCAGGCGGCTTGCGCGGGAGCTTCAGAGGGGCCAGCGTCAGCCAGCGTCCAACCAGTCGGGGGTGAGCTTCCAGGCGCAGATTAGTAATATGGAACGGAAACTCTCAACTGAAGGGCGGCGGTCTCCGAACAATATTTCACTGAAGCAAAGTGAGGCTCCTCGAGGCTGTTCTGGTTGCAAACAAGAGCATTCCGAGGGACCAACAGAGATATCTTGTTGGGCAACCTAGATTGCCCAAATCCTATCTCAATTACTGCCCCAAATATGTTGTTCAGTAGCAAGGGTGCCACGCCATAACACGTTCCCCTGCAGCTCAGCTGAGGGCGACAGAAACGATGGCCACAAAACATGCTGTGCCCACGCTTGAATTGATGCAAACTTAGCAATTCCATTCCCCGAAATTCGTGCTCCGATTAGTAATGACTTCTTTGACGTGACACTTCCACTCATGGTGCGTTCTCCGAGCTTGGCACTCACAGTTGATTCTCAAACGTCACGCCTATTCAGTATAATTATCGCCCAGGTATCTTGAGTGCCCTTATGTGACAAAAATGTGCAAAACAGTAAAGGCGGCCGGGTTTGTACAGCTCCTTTGCAAAAACGTCGCCAGCGATTCCGCCAGGGGCAACCCGGCTCAAATGGGCCTCCAGGCCTGGAACGCGCAGGCTCACGCAGCTCTCCTGGCCTTGGATGAGAAACACATCGGGGAAGCCGCTCGACTCTCACAGAATCGTATGCAAACTCCCGAACGGAGAGATGGCAGTGGGCCCCCTTTACAGGAATTCTAGCGCTGGAGACCGCAAACTCCTGGCCGTGAGACCAACCTGGTCTGAGCGTAGTGGCCTGTGCACACGGGTCGCACACACAGAGAATACCAGCGGAATGCTCATAACATTCCCCACATAACACCCCTGCAACGCTCGGGCGGCCGTCATGTCATTCATTCCCCATATTTCCAGCACACGCGCAGCACCGCAATGGAATCTGTGTCGCGACTTGAAAGATTCGCAGGAATATTCGTTCGCACCTACAGCTCACCTGCCCTTTTCCCGCACTTCAATTTACTGCTCAGGAATAACGCTGTGATGCCGCAGGCTTGCCACTAATCCTCCCAGTGATCCACCCTAATTAGAACACTGATAATTATATATTAAAACACTCATCGCATCAGAAAAAAGTACATAAATTTCATGACCAAACACATGACTAGATTTGCGATGTTTCTGTGCACATCAGGTTGATCCCTATCGGGCTGTCAAACCTCACAGAAACACCTAAACTGCATCTCCCTGCGCAGAAGTATTGAAAATAAATGGCACCACACCTCACCCTAGCCCTCCCCGAATAAATTGCTCATCGATCAACCTGAAAATCCACTTCTGCATTGGTGGTTTTTTTTTACACAGCAGCCACTGAGGAATCAAAACTGTGTCCATCAAGGGAGTTCCTCAATCATTTGCAACCACGCGTCAGACCCCTAAATCGCCACAACAATTTCAGCAAATGCCCAGTTGCATAAGAGGTTGCATACGTCATCAACTCAGCAAACTCAGCAACGTAGTCACCGTAGGCTGACTTGCAGACGTCGTAAACTTGCCGCAGTGTTCGTCAGCATCCCTCTCGGGTTAGTTCCAGTTGAGCACCTGCCACAACAAGCTTGACCGACGTTGTCAAAGGCTTCCCATCGCGGAAGACTTTTGGAACGTGCAATCTCTGCCCTGCAGCGTCCCAGTGGACGCTTGCGATGGCTGCCCTATCTGCCACTGTGAGTAAAGCGGTGGCAGTACATCATCTGCTCCCGTGGGCCCAGTCATCTGTCCCCGTCATATAGTAGCTGCACTGCGCCACCACCAGCGCTGGTGTCCAAGCCGAAATCCCGTCCAGCCCTCGAGGCCTCCACCCGGCCCGTAGACCCATCGGTGAAGGCCCGCCATGGACCGCTTCCATTGCTTGCTCCGCCGATTGGCATCGGTGTTCGCATCCCTGCGAGCTTCCCCACGATCCCGGTCGACGGCATTGCTGCAAATGATCGGTGCAGATCCATGCTCCTGGCAGTGCTGCGTTGTCCTCAGTGGCGACGGTACCGTGTCCTGTACCTTGGCACAATCGGGCGCACATCGAGATACTCATACGCCTCACCGTATTGTCGTCTCCGTATTTTCCTTCTATGCTACAGTTCGTCTTTTTAGGTGAGACTAAGAACTTCTCTACTCTACAGTGGATTTTGTCAGTTCCTAGCCATTTCTGAAGTCTCGCGGGTCGTTCAACTTGGGGGGAAATTTCATACCATATATAGTGGCGACCCAAACAATAATAGTCACATTCAGCAACTTTCACGCAATCCTACAGTGCTAAGCCCTGGACTTGCTGCAAATGCAAATCAGTTGAGGCAAAGGTGTCCCTGAGAACGCGATCAGAGGTTCCTCTTTACCAGTCCTGAACATCCTGGGAAATGAAGCGTCGGACATTTTGTGATGCGCGCAATGGCGAGGCTAATTTTCCCATGTCAATTCACTATAGTAGCAATAGTCGACACGTTGGTGAACCGTTTAGGACCTGAAACGGACGGGATCTCAAATTCATATGCCCCTACTAGGGAAATGACACTACCTTGTGGTGGTGGTGGACGGTGCATGGCCAGTTGCGCGGCATGAACCATCCATTGTTGGCCAACGTGCAGTACACTCGCCATTTGGAACCTCCCAGAATGGTAGGGTAAGACCCTTTCACCAACTGTCTGTGCTCTGCCCACATGGCATATAGTCAATTCTACCTGCCCACTTCCACGTGGAGATTTACAGCATTTTTCTACTCCCGCCCTATCCATGGCAAATCAGAAAATTTCGCAGAAACATGATGATCTGAGATTGCTGGATTATTTTCCTAGAAGACAACCCACCAGTCTCTGGACATCAAGTTTCTGTGTTGCATGCTCCCACCAAAGCACCCGCAGCATGTCTCTATCCCAAGTCTCCCTTTCCTTTCTTACTGCGCCAAATAAGATGACCAGTGATGAGCATACAACGTGTAGTAGCCAACATTATATATTCATTTCACCTGACGACGACTCTCACGATATGACGTGCCACATGTTCAAGTTGTCTTTTCTTCTAAAAGGACACGTAACATGTACTAACCGTGGTCTAGTTTTTTACCCATTTTCCACGTTTGTATGCTCTGGATACACGACCAGAATGAGCGACGCATTAAAAGCTCTGCTCTATGGCGACAATCTATGATGGATCAGCAGATGCTTTTTTTGGGTTTTCGTGTATTCCACACATCTCCACTTTTTCAGTCATCCTATCCATCAAGATCCACAAACATCAGCATGAACCAATCCAGTTTGAAGCAACAATCATGAAATGTTGTTCCATGCAAACTAGGCGTACTGCACTATGCGTACAGGTCAGCATTCCTTTGTTTCTTGTTCCAATGCATTTCACGTTCCTCACTGACTGAGTGTGCCATCAATTATGCTGTCTATAGTGTGTGTTGTGAATAGATTGTCAGCCTACACACTTAAGATTAAGCTGGAACTAAGGTTGGCTGAGTGCTGAGAGGAATCGTGGACACCACGCACCTTCAATGCCGCCTTAGCAGCACCCACACAATTTCACAAGTGCAACAACAACTTTTTGATAATAGCGACACAACATGACCCAAGTTTCTTCTTCCCTCATAGCCCCTGACCGGCCCATTTTTATCCCCTTATTGCCACCAGTATTGGCAATATTCGCTTGTGATTAATCACATACACTAGCAGCACAACTACATCATCTGTCAACTCATCACAGAACCATTTTCACAAAACGTGCCGCAAATGTCCTTTCACTCAAAAGCCAGCTGGTAATATGGTGCGCTAGAACATAGAATGTCCACCACAGACAAGAATATGCTTGGCAAAAATCTCAATAGAGAATTCCCATCTTTGAACTCCTAGACGCTCCACTATTGGCTATACAGATCGTTCACATGGTTTTTCTCCAGACCTGAGAAATAGTTGCAAATTAAAATAAACGAAAAAGCCAAATACTTGGACTCAAGGAATTGCAAAGGGATCACCAAACTACTGTGAAAACTTCACCACAATATCTATTTTGAGAGAAAGTACCCTGGGCATTTTCTCTTGAAACACATAACCAGTTTTTCAAAAACTCAAGCATTAGTGTGATGGAAAAGATATCATAAGAGCCAAGCCAGGTCGAATGAAAAAGATTGTGTAACAGTGGATTTCCCGAATGTCTTCAGTGATTCTTGTGGGGCAATCAGCTTGGGCCATTGTATGCAAAATGAAATGCTGCTTTGAATGGCACACGAAATTAACCCACCCAGTGCAACAATGACCATTTTGTGGCTGTGCATGCGATTGACAAAAAAGTGGTCGATGTACTAGTATTTTATCACTTTAAGCAGTCTATCACCACGCTCGCAAGCGTTTTCTCTCCGTTTTTGATCTTCAGATTAGATGACGCCAAAGATTTTATTAAGTGCTTGGTACATTCAGTGTCCTTGTCATATTTTACCCTCAATTTCTTTACTACATTATCATCACCCACTGTCAATCATATTGGCAGCCCGAGCAAAACTTTGGTTCAAAATTTCTGACTATGGTACTGTTGTGTAGGGTGATCCGATGGACCTGGACCCGCAACCCGTGTTCGACGGGTTCGGTCCTCATGTGTCCGTGCTGGAGTTCCACTCCACCGGCACATGGCTGGCGGTGGCGCCGCAGGGGTGCCCCACCGATCCCGCGACATTCTTCGACGCGGTGATGGTGGATGCGGGTGGGGCACCCCTGTACCATTGTGGTGGCCCTTTTAGAGGTAAATTTGCAATGGACTGAAGCCATATCATTTTGACCCTATTTTAGTAAGTAATGATGTGACACAATAATCTATCCCGACACATGTGGAGCCATCGCAGTTGTTATCTCTACATGGGAGCAGCAGAAATTGCTGAGTATATTTTCGAATGGTATGCTATGGCTGGCCTTTTATGTGTACAACAATGCATAAGTGAAGCCATTCATCACCCCTTCTTATAGTTATGATGCAACTTAATATCTGACCTATTCTTTGTATGTGTTTATTTCAGACGTACGTGGTGGCCGGTTTGACGAGTCGCGGGGCCCACTGTGGTGAGCATTCATCCCTCAGGTAAGAAAATTCTGGGTACATGAGCTCACAAGATGGCATACCTGAGCTTGAATTCAATTTCGTTTTGGGTTTGATGCTTCTAAAAGTTCAACCATTAAATTCGATTGGCAAGACACTATATAGGTTCGAATTTCTGCATGTTTGCAGCAAAGAAGACTTACTTATGCAACAACTCTAGTGTCAATTTAATGCGTGTTTTGTCTTTGTAGATTGCGTTTCTTTTGCTTTAAAAATGCTCACCATAGCGCACACTAAAGTGCCTAAGAAATGATGCAAAAAAATATGAAAACTGACAGAATTGTTCTGATTGCACACTATGGGAGTGCTGGACACCGGGAGTGCAACTCTCCATCATTTCCACAACTTTGCTTTGCTAAATTAGTATGTACATTGAGGAGAAACCAATATGTGCACAGGCTGCCTCAAGCACGCAATGTTGCAGCGCTGCTTGGGGCTAATGGAGCAGCAACTCCAGCCCTGGCGTACTCGTGTTCATCAACACGAGGCGATAGCCTACCTGATGCTTGCATCGGCAGGTGTGCCTAGCGGGCTGGGCTGTGATACGAAAAAGAAAGAGGAAACAAAGAGCATCGGGGGGATGGACCATAAAGGAGATGGTTGTGGATGCACCATGGAACTCTGGAAACCTCTCCTGATGGTCCATCACGGGATTTAGTTGGGGGGAGAGCGCAGTGGGGCGCGGGAGAGAGCCTAGTGGGCCTGAAGGACTAGTAGCTTCTGTCCTGGCCCACTTGTGTTCATCAACACGAGGCGATAGCCTATGCGATGCTTGCATCGGCAGGTGTGCCTAGCGGGCCAGGACTTGAGGCGCTGGAAAGAGACACAGGGGACGGAGGTTGGAGCAAAAAAATGGCAGCGCGGCACCTCCATCCCCTAGAGATAGTCGCGGAAAGACCAGCAAGCTGTGAGGAAGAGGGACAATTTGCGCTCGCATCAAAAGAACGGTAATACGAAACTTGCATGGCATTCTATTGTTCCCTTTTATGCAAAGATATATCGCCTCTAATTCTATTCTATTCGCATGCAGTACTGACATGTATGTTGATGGCATTGGATGATTGAGCTCCCATCATATCGCACATGGTATATATCCACCTGCAAATAAGAACTACTTGTATGGGAAGAGGAACCTTGAAAATTTACCAACTACTTCTGAGTAAGTTGTCCGCCCACAACCAATGTTTTTATTTGTACCTAAAGTGCAAAAACTCAAAATATTTGTTATGTGCCTACGAGTTCTCTATTCAGCACACCTCAATCGTCTTGTAGGACGTGCGCGTTTCTGTATTTTGCCATCTTCCAGTCAGCAGCGCAGCCCTCGACGGCATTGCATTTGAACATGGATTTGAGCTCATCGCACTCATTTGTTCAGGAATTTCTGATGGACATGCTGAACCGTTATGCGGGGCGACGGTCGACATGGTCAGTTGCATCTCCCATGGAAGGGTCGCCGAAGACGCCCTCAGTGGGCCTCGCAGCTCGCGAGGATGGCTGGGGGACGTTGAACAAGAGGCATCACCTGCGCAGTTGGGGATATAATTGGCGCATGATGCAACATGAAGACCCCTTGATTCCTTAAACAACGACATGAAAGGTGATTGTCTATAAAAAACAGCGCTGCAGCCGATCCACGCATGCTTTGTGCTCTTTAGCGGGGACACTGTGGTGGAACGCCAACCTGAAAATTTTTACTGATATACCTATGATTTTGACAGAATGATGTTCACTGGCTCTTGCTACTGGGGAAAGTTGAAGAAGTTGGCCAATTGTTCACAATTCTGTTGCATTTTTGCATTTATGTCTGTAATGTACTCTATGTGGTTTGGTCTATTTCATATCAACTCACTCCATATATTCTCAAAATTCGCAAGATTTGAGTTCCTAATAGGCATGCTGAAATATGCCAACACGTCAGTTGTAATTTGAACTGCCATATATTTGATGTTATACAATCTTGCAAGAGCCGTTTGTCCAAGAAGCGCAAACTTGGGGATTTTAATATCGCACTCAGTGTCCGACTAAATGTCGGAACCAAAGTGACTATTTTAGGTTCACACTCCAGAGACCACAGAGAGAAACGGGGTTGCATCAAGGGGTGCCGTGAATTTCCCCAAGACATAATATGGAATTCTCCACTTTTGTTCATACCATTTATCGTATTTGTTGTAGCGTTTCACCAGCAGGACATTGCGTTACCAAGGAGGCTTTGACAAGCTGTCCAACGATAAGAAAAGCTATATTTGTTCCTGAGATATTAATTGATTAGTGATGTGGCTATGAATTCTTGGCTAGACGCAACTCAATCAAACAACTTTTCAGGGTGTGCACAACGATGGACAACGATGGGTGTCAACGTCACCGGATCCACTGCTGGGTAACCTCGACGACCGTGACAGAAGTGATTGTGATTGAAAGAAGTGCCAAGCAAACAAGCGGATGGTTTGCGCTTGAGTAAGACACTAAAGCACGCAAGGACTGGCATATGTTATGCTCATAATCATTCGGATCAAATTGCATAGCCTGAGTGCAACCTTCCCTTTGATGCAATGCAGCATCCAATGGCTTGATTCCAAGCTCGTGTTTCCAGTTCGCCTCATGCATCCTGCTCATTTGGTAAATAATTGTTTCCTGTGTGCATCAAAGGATCAAATTTTTAGATAGCATGCTTCGATACCTTATCAAGCCATTGTCTGGTAATGATCGTGGCCCCAATTGTGGTGAATTCTGAATGAGAATGTTTCGAGAATGTTTCCGGAATGTGCTAACTTTTCGAAGCCAAGCAATGCAGCCGCCATCACCACACCACCCAACATCAATTTCGAGCCTAGACTGCTTTTATGGACCAATTGAAATTTTCCTGGCAGGACTCCGTGATGAGAAAAAAGGGGAGGTCTGCATGGCACCGCGCACTGCGCCCAGCGCGCCTGGGAATATGTGGACAGCGGTGGAAAGATTCGCGAGAGGAGGGGGAGGCGCTATTATACGGTCGTATCCACGCGGTTGGCCAGTTACGGTCCGTGGAGCTCTTTGCAAATGTGGCATTGAGATAGGCCCGTGGAGAACTGGAGCGGGCCAGAGTCAGTGTTCTGAGAATGGTCATGTGCAAGGTAGTCGATTCGTCGCTCATAAACGCTTTTTTGGTGTTCATTATCGTCACGTGTTCTCGAAACGGCAACGAATTGGCACGGAGATGCTATGCGCTTTTCTCATCATGAACTATGTGTGTGTGTGCTTGATTATAACTTGAAATGGACAGGCTCCTCTTAAGATTCAGTATTGCAAAAAATGGCAAATTTACAGTTACGTGTTGAATGCAATCGCAAGGCGGTGCTGAAAATCGTGTGTGGTGTGGTATCAATGCGTAGGGGATGGACCATCTTACTGTAGATGTGTATTTCGCCATTGTGTCCACTAAAAGTAACATCAACGTTATGAACTATCAAGATTATAAAACATCAACATTGTGATCTTTACCATGTGTTAACCACGCACTAATCGTGTGTACAGGAGCTTGTGGCGATGAGAAGATGTGTGTCCCCAGGGGGGCGCACCCCGGGGGCGTGTCCCTAGAGACATTCGGCGGCACGGGATGCGCCCCCACTGTGACATGGGGTGCGCCCCCCACCGGATATGCGTCCCCGCGGATGTGTGCCCCCCCGGATGCGTGCCTCAGACCCAGTAGGCCTTAACGACTGGACGTGTGGAGAATGGCCCTCATGGCCTATAATGGACGACACAATGCATCATGGCATCTGTTAGGTGTGTGAAGTGCAGGCACAGTGGATAATCAGATAATTCGAGCTTCTGGTGGAGCGTGAGCGCAACGGCACCCACACAGTATGTGGCGCAGAGGCGGCTCTTGATGCGCAAAATTTGTAGGAGATCAACGCGCCCTTGGCAGCAAGACTCACACTGCAAGTACGGGCAAGAGTGATGGGCACCAAGTACACAGAACAACCAACGGAGAGGCAGAGCATGGGGCACCAAGGGATAATCGTCAAGCACCTCGGTGGCAGAGTTTCGGGGCAGCAGGAAGGCAAAACCAGGGGCACCATCCCGGGGGGGGTCCGTGGGGACTGCTGGGGGTGGTTCACGGCAACAACCCCAAAAAATGAGGGGCGGTGAGGCGGTGGGGCAAGCGGGTCCCGGGTGGCCGGTGGGGCTGGCGGGCGCAACGGGACCATTGGTAGGGCCAGGTTCGGGGGGCAGGCGGGGATGTGGCGGCTTCAGGATCGGGGTGTGTGGGTGCGCATATGGCGGGTTGCGGGTGCCGCGAAGGTGCACAATGCATAATGATGAACTTACTCATCAATCAGAAAAATCAAAATAGGCGCCGTCTTGCAGGAAAGCCCACAAATTTGCTTGTTACCAACTTGTTATCATTGCTTTTGTTGCTTGCTACCGACAAACAAAACGCAAATCAATAGTTTGACATACATAAAATAAATGCACATATAAAGAAGTACGTAAATGAAATAGTAGCAACAAAAAGTGCAAACAATTAACCAATAAGCGAAATTTTTGTGAACAAGAGAACAAGCGTTTTTTGTCGTTTTGTTCATTTCTTGTTGCTTTCTGCGCCGCACTTGCAAGTAAGTAACAGGATGTGTAAGAAAATTTTAAGAGTTATTGATGGGAAATTAGGTAGAAAAACAAAATTGGCGTTTGTCATTTTTTGCTTGTGCTGATGTTGGTGTTGGTGTTGGCGTTGATGTCGTCCTTTGCTGCTTCTTGTCAAAAGTGTAACAAATGCGCAAATACAAGAAACAATCGATGAGCAAATGAATAGGTATAATACAGTGCTGTTTTGCTCTTGTTGCCTTTGTTAAGTCGCATACGTATTTCGCTCACCAAAAGGCCGGACTCTTCCTTCATAATTCCATACATGTTTGTCACATAACTAAAAATGTAGCCCGCCTAGAAAGCACTTATAAAACTAAATTGTTGTGTGCTCCAGTCTCACAAAAAGATCACGGAAAGCGGAGCTACATGTATAATGTAGAGCACTTTTTTCTTCAAGCGACTGTACGTAATCGCCGCTGCCTCTTTTTCTCATGTTGCAAATTACATAATACCCAATGAAATAGAGCACTTATTTCCTTCGGTGTAGCAAAACGTGAAAACTGGACAAACTGGATAGACAGGATAGACGAATTATAGCTAAGAGTATCTGAACCACTCGAAAGTTAACCATTTCGAAATGCCAATCAGTATATCCAAAATTACGATAGAATACGAAGTGACACTGTAAATATTAAACCCTTCCGCATTGTAACGTAACACTTGGTCTTTTTATGAAGAAACCAATGTAAATAGTAACGCAATTATCTGTGGCATTTCTGTGCGAAGCAAGGTGAAAATAGAATTAATGCGCTGAACAACAAATGCATAAGGGTGAAATTCGCGCATGCGGAAGGGTTTCATATTTTATAGTGTATTTTATAATTGGGGTCTGGCTTTTTGAGCGAGCGCATACTTTCCTGAATATCGCCCTATTTTGGTTTTCTGATTGATGGGGAAGGGATTGCCTCGCGCATCTTAAAAACGCGTCTGCCACTTGCCTCCTCCCCCCGTGTGCCTGTTGCTGCCCTTCTCTGGCCACCCCTCCTCTGCGCCGCGCCTTTGGGACCGTCAACCCTGCCTTCTCCTGTCGGTCCCCGGGCCCCCCCCGCCGCCCACCGTCCCCGCCAAGCGCTGGTCAAAATCTCTGCAACAGCGCCGGCATTTGGGGACACACATCGGAGGGCAGAGGTACTGGAGGTCTGCGGTGGGGACCCGTGGCCCGGAAGAGGAACCAAACTCAAGGTCAATTATGCTTCGAGAGGAGGGAGCAGGGCCTGTGGCGGTGGTCAATTGGAAGCGGCTCAGTGGCTCCCAAACAACGCCGATGGAAGTGCCAAGGCCACCAAAGGGGGCCATTTGAATGCTGGGAGATGTTCAGCCAGGCAATTTGGGCCATGGGTCCCCACCACGAGTCGGAGGAGGCGTATGCCATGATGCTGGAAATGATGCCATCGCGCACGGTGCGTAAAGCCAATCGTTGCAAGAAATGGATAAGTCGTGCCAGTTCCTCCATACAATTTCCATTGGCGTGATGGACTCCATCGAGCACACCAATTCCATTGCCCAATTTGCTTCTTTATGGATGTGCTCGCGGAACCCCACATGAGAGCAGTGTTCTTTTCATTCCATTTTCGCGCTTGCATGAAATAAAATATTCATATAGCAACATACTTGCGGCTTGTTATGGCCCATTCTCGGGGGCATCAGTGAAGAGAGATGTTGCAATATGCACTCGTTGCACCAGCGAAAACACTGATTTCCACTCAGTCCACTTTCTACGCAGGGTTTGTTGATGGACGAGCCACTGACTATCGACACTTTAGTCTATGCCTTTGAAGCGTTGGCCTATTCGAGAACCCCCCAGCGCCCTTCCTATTCAAAGTATGGCATGGGAAAGCCAGTGCGTGCATCCGAACGGCGGCGCCCTGGTCACCTTTACAAGAGACTGGCTTGAAGATATCAAAGTGCAAGCCGGTGATGGACTTTGGCATTCTTCTGGATACCATCTGGGCTGTTTTGGATCACAACAAAAGGATGTGATCAACGTCGCTGGCTCCTCTCTCAGTGGTGGTCTCAAAAGGTGTGTCCAACATCCAACTTCTAGACATGTAGGTAGCCAGTTCATGACCGTCCTTCAGGCTGCTCTGTGTTTGCATGGCGAGGGGTACGCCGTGAGGCTGGAGATGATGCCATTGCGCACAGTGTGCAAAATAGATCGTTGCAGGAAAATTGATAAATAATGAGTAATTGTTGCAGGAAATTGACAAATACTCGATAAGTACTGACAGCCATTTTGTCCACAGGGTGCCGCTGATGGGTATTCCGCGCATAATCTACACCGCCGGCTGTGCCTTTGTCATGACGGACTACCCGAGAAGCTCCCGGCGCGCCTCCCATACCGAGGATGGCCGGGAAATGCTCGCGGCACAATGTGATGGCCACGCACACACGCTAGGGCGAATCGCGGTCCAGGACACTCCAACGATATCCCAACCGTGTGGCTGCAGTCAGCCCAGCAGCGTAGAAAAATGGAATCGGGATGCTACTGACGCTCATGCACGAGAAGCTAGAGAGCGGCCGATGTGCATGCCCAGCTCGTGGGAAACGGACGGGGTGGCGTTGCCGAAGATCCCAACAATTGAGCGCGGGAACCCACCTGGGAACGCTTGCTGCCGTGTATGCAAGGTCTGCAATGGCCAAACGGAGGCGCCGATCGCTGCCCTCCGATGATGCGCTGTGTTCCGTGATTCTTGGGGCTGCTTCCTTTGCTGGAGTCCAAATTCCCCACGAACGGGCGCCATCACTCCACGGCTCCATGGCGATCCTTTCGGGCGACCTGAGCTGCCCACGCGAGCTTCGCTTTCCCTGTGCACATTGCGCTCAATACTCTCAGGTTGACAGCACAAATCATGCGATGGCAGCATGCTTGGCAGTCGATTTCAAAGTATATTTTATTTACCATATTAACAATAATACTATTAGTAACAATAATATAAATAATAATAATAATATATGTACTATATATTTTGTGCTTTTTGCGCACACGTTGCCTTCGCCACAGCCAAAAACAGCAGGGAAGACTTCTTCGGTTCCCGAAACTGTGGCTGCGGTAGGCGGAGCCGCCGTTCGTTTGCTATTGTGGCGACTGGTCTCCGCTCATGCATTTCGTGTACATTAGGCACGACCAGACTTGGTGTACGATGATGTACGATGTATAGACATGATATACGACGCATGGATCCCCCAGGCGAAATGCATTTCAGCACAGAAGTAACGCACAGCAAACGGCAGAACACGCCAATCGCTCTGTCCCAGAAGCTGCCATGTAAATTGAGCACTTTGCTTGTGCGCAGAATGGAGCAATGAATAACTGAGCGCCCTTAAGATGGAATACAAGCAAGCGCATACAGCACGGCAAATCTGCCAGTCAGCCTGTCTTTTATGTTATATCTGACTAATCATGCAGCCTCCAGACTGCTGGCATACCATAACCACCGAATCCCAATGCCAAGCACTGGCATCATTTCAGTGAATCAGAAAATGTGCCGCGGTTTTCTGATGGTCTGACGCGTCCTACCAGCCGCATCGACATCGCCCTTGCAGCCCTTTTCAGCGCGTAGGACATTTTCGAAGAATGACATGACCATCTGCCAAGCCTGCCTGCTTTTCGCAAGCAGACAGGCAAGGGGGCAACGCAATGTTTGCAGCATTCTTTCTGCGCCCCTTCGTCCCTTTAGCCCCCTCGTGTTGCATAACACAAGGAAAAAAAGGGCCAAATAACACTTTTGCGAACACACGTAAAAACACGTTTCATCAAAGTCCTGCACGCTAAGAACACAAAAATAACACAAACGCGTAAACTTTGTACACGTTTGAACACGTGTTATTTTGCCCTTTTTCCCTTGTGTTATCTACGCCGCCAACACAGATCGTACTTACGTTTTCACGGGCAAAAATAGTTTTACGTTTTTGCGCATAAATTAAGTAAACCAAACGTGAAAACAGCCCCGCGTACATAAGGACAGTACGTGCAACCTTCGGGATTCCGGGGGATAGCATCCAGACGCACTGGGGTGGGCAGAAAATGAATCTTGTTCCAATCTATCGTGGCCCTTGCAGACTAGGAAGTGGACGCTGTCTTGCGGGCGCTCAGCGGGGCGGAGTACTGGTCACTGTACGCAACTTCCATCGTGTAACGTGGGTGTCACAAAGAGCTGAAAAAATGTAGAAACAGCTGTAAAAATAGCTCCTTTGCCATTTCACGTTTCCACGCGTAAACAGGCAAACGTAAGAACTTAAACAACAAGCCCGGTGACTGTAGAGCATTCAAAAAAGGCATATTCTGGTAATGCCTTCCGAAACACACAGGGATTCATTTCACTGGGAAAATGGGCTACAATATATTCTCTCTCTTCTACAATACACGTTTGGCACCCCTTTGAATTTCCTGTCCGCCTTGCCTGCCTGCTGGCTTTATATTAATATGGCATTGATTTTACAAAACCACGGCATGACGGCGCCTCACTTGCAGGTGAACCTGCACGCTGATGTCTTTCAGGCAGGTGTTCATTATTATCACAACACACATAACATCTGTAGTCTGTTTACAAATAGTGCAACACTATCGAGTGGGTTTTCAATGGCGCAATGCGAAAGGACACCACAACGATGCTCATGTTTCAATGTGGAGTATCCTAGATGAGAATGCCACGGTTGCAAAAATGGCGGCAAAATTGGTCTGCTGTTGCGTTGTTCGGTGCTGTGTCAATGGCCAAAAGTCATTATGCGCCAGAAGCACTTGAGCAACTCGTCATTAACTTCGAGGTGGGCAGAAACCAATGAACAACCAAGCCATGCTCGATTCGCACCCAAAGGTCCCCAAGTCGGTCTTGATCAGAAAGGCGGCGATCGAAAGTCGACAATCCGCCACACGCCGATTGCGATTTGCTGTCGCCCGTCCCGCAAATGCGCACAAGGATCAGCTGATGGCGCAGGATTGGCGGCGATTGGCGCCCGCCATTCACCGGGCACCCCCAATCGGCCGACGCATCACGCACGCGCGGCGCGCCTCTCGAGTTGCGCGCAAATCGTCCACCTCATCCAACCAACGCCCAGCCGTGCTCATGCTCAATGTCCTCATGCTCCTCGCGCCATCGCGGAACGCGTGGCGCCCAATTGTCAGAATGGGCTCGGGTTCTGGGGCCACGCGGCCAATGGACGACAGGCGGGATCTTCAGCACATTCAAACAGCCAACGATTCAGGCAGCATGGGGGTTTCGTGGTTGCCGTCCGCTCGATGCGAGGTTCTCATTCCCACTGCCAGAAATCGCCAGTCACCACGGGCAACTGGCGGACGGGAGTGGGCACGCACACATACGTGTCCGCAGCGTCAAGCAAGGTGGCAGTTGGTGGACCCAGCAAGCTTGCGCGGCATTTCTGATTGGCCAGCCGGCATGAAAGTTCCGTGGAGGAGTTGTTGGCCGCGGGATCGCAGACAGCAAGGGCGATGACGATGATACTCATTTTCGAGAACTGGAGCAGCGGGCGCGAAGGCGGCGGGGTGGGACACCACCTTAGAGTGGGAGCAATTAAGCCAGCCAAAACTAACGATTGATCAATCCTCGTGAGGGATGCAGGGATTCTGTCACAGAGTGTGATTCCACACAAGGTCTTTTCAGGCGCACCTGTCGTTGCAGACTCAAGGGCCGCCTCCGTGGTGCGACCCAACAGAGAGCCTCCCGTACTCAGTATCGCCATCCGCTGGTGGCCTTGCACTAGACGGGCCGCCCAAGTGCGATGGAGCGCAATACGCTTCGGCATTGACGCCCTTTTCTACATGTCCGGTATTGTGTACAAATATCGTTGTTCAAGGTGTTCACCCATTGTGCGATGGCTTCATTTGCAGCACGGATTTCTTCGGCAGCTCTTGGTTGTCCTACTTTCGATATAAGATGAGCTGGAAATGATCATGAAACATGTGGATAATACCCACAAACGCACCCAAGGACACGAGATGCACACACCACGGTCTATGTCTGTTGCATGTGCTGCGAAAAGCCGTCTTTATTTTTGCCGCAGAGACAACAAGCTACATGGTGCGCCCATCAACGTCCATGTCAAGCGAATTTGGGACTCAGGGGGCGCATTTCAGCTGAGTTTGACCGCTTGTAGCGCATCAAACTTGCGTGACTTCAGTTGGAGGCATAGTCGGAGCTGATTTGACACAATTGTTGCACGCAATGCACACTTGTTCCAGACCGTGACCGTAGCCTCACAAGCTCTTGAAGAAAGGACGCCATGGTTTGCCATTTATACCAACAATATGCGATTGCGTCTGAAATTTGGGAAGCACAGATGGGGAGTAAATCTAACTTTAGCTTCGGCACAGAAGTTGTGGATTTAGAGTCACATCATCTGGGCGATTGTTCTGATGAGGGCTCGACAAGTGTCCATGCCAGCTGCCGTGTTCAGCGCTCCCCAATGGGAGTACGCAAAACTGCATTCGACAGGCCTGTATTCTGCTGTCAGCTGGCATCTTTTTTCAAGTCACGTTCATTGATGTAAGATCTCGGAAGAGGGCGCATTTGATGAGGCCTGACGGCTTTTCCGTGCTTGGCAGTACACAACCAGGTACGCCGTTTGCTGTCGTTGACAACACACACGCTTGCAGGCACGTTCTTGGTGCATCGGCAACTGTTCGTTGGCCATAGTGTGTGACTGCCAAATATGGCTGGTGAGTCACGGCCACGTGTATTTACTCTATATAGTATGTCCAATCCAGATCCCCAAACAAAGGGATCCCAATGAAACACAACAACCTACTACTATTCCAGCTGCAAAGGCACAGACCAGCTGAAAATTGATTGGGCTGGTGACTGGACCAGCAGCCAAACCCGTTGCAGGCAGTGACGTGTTGGGTGCTGTTCCCCTTTCCCGTCTGTTCTGAAAACGCCTTATGCGCTCAGAGTTCCACAGGAAATTCAACTGTCCTTTCAATCTGGATATCTCCCTGGCCAGACCGGCAAGCTGGAGGGATTCCCCGCGCATAAATGACAGCAAATTGCTCCTCAACTGGTTGAACACCCGTTGGAACACTCTTATAAGGCGCGCAGAAATGATATGACCACCAATGAGTAAATTTACACTGAATAGTGTCAGGAATAGACCACCTGCAACCTTCCAGAATTTCCCCAACTGGCCAGTGTTGATGAAGATGCCCAGCCAATCCTTTGGGCTGACACCTGAACCACGTACAGTGCCCAAAGATACTAGCACATCATCAGCATACACTTTCACGTCCAGTTTTTCTTTAATTTAGGAGAAAGATCTTATGATAACTTGCGAACTACTTCTCAATCACTTTCTCTGACAGCTCACTCCAACTCTTTCGCAGCTGGCGAATTTGACTTCTGGTTAGGGATTGCTTCTGAACGTCCTGTGTGTTTCTTTGTAGATTGTCCTTCACAGGAGCTGGGGGACACACTACACTACCGGGCTTAGAAGCAGGCGTCAGCACCTGAGGGGGGCAGCTGGATTTGTCCTCTTTCTTTTCGAAGTGACTCATGCCCTTTGATCCCTCATTGGACAAGATTTAAACTATAATAGATGGGTTTTGAATGTTCTTAATATTGTAACTAATTTGCACTACTTCCAACCTCTGTTCTCCTCCAGTACTGGACCTTTCTAAGGCAGTACTCTGTCAGCTTCGGACTGACCTTTACTGATCGCGCAATTGACTCAACCTTACCTTATAATGATTACTTACCTCCCTATTCAGTCGCTCCCAATCATGCTCAGTACAGTTCCCACCTCAAATGATCAAAACATCCAACAGCCTTTTTCGAAAGGCTTCCAGGATCGCGGTATATACTATGTATATTTATGTATTCAATACTTTAGTCTTCACTTCTGTACTTTAGTGGGAGCCCCGAAGGCTTCCCCACAAAGTACAGGGCCGGATCTGGGACCCCGCAGGCTTCCCCAGTAGATCCGGCCAAGAACCTTTACTGGATTGGTAGATGGTTTGGGGCCCCGCAGGTTTTCCCAATGGACCAATCTATAATCAGTATAATGGTTCTTTTAATGAGACAAAGATCGAATGAATGAACTCAGAAATTAATAACACCGTGACCCTCCACAGGCCACAACCTGTACTACAAGGAGCAGTTCAAGGTTTAGGTTACCGAGTCCCTCCGCCTATTGGCTTGGGGCTGGCCACTTCGGAGTCGGAGCCGCTTGTCCAAAAGGGGTTATGCCCCGCTATTTATAGCCTGCAGCGGCTGTCCCTACGCCAAGAATATTCCCTAAAAGATTCCGATCAGAACCAGCTAACTTCCTGGATCATCCCTTCCTTTCTCACTCAGCTTCCCGTTCAATCTTCTGATCATCAGCATGTCTACATCATGAGAACATGCTGATCCCATAACCGCCCAGGTTCAAGGCACTCACAATCCATGTCACTTCATAAAGCGCCCAGATCCATTACTCACTGCAAGTTAATCCATTATATCGCCAATATTATCTTTCTCTATTATTACCTGTCACTTTCTAACATCCAGTTCATCATATTTATCCTTTCATGTCAAATCAATCACTCATGCCAGGTCACTTCAGTGATACTCCAGATCACAACATGAACTGCAAGCTTATTTGAATCTATTCAGATCGCTCAACCACTTTCCCACAACGTCACCTCAGTTCAGGGCATTCTGTGTATGATCCTCCAACCGCCATCTTCGCTGTCCGACCCTGATCGCCCTCCGCCCCTGATGCTCGGCTCCCCGCTGTACTCCCCATCGCCGTCGTACATCTCGGCGTCCGCCGCGCGCGGGCCTTCGCCAATGATGACGAATTCGGCCCCTTCGGTCCCTGGCGCAGCCCGCGCTCCCCCGAGCAGGCCATCATCGTCGCGCGCCAGCCCCTGCCCTTCGTCCGCAGCCTGCGCATGTCCATGCGCGCCGGTTCCTTGCAGCCCCCCCTGGCCGGGATCCTCTTCCTGGTCCAGGAATCCGAAGCAGACAAACTGGCGCGGCTCCCATCCGGGGGGGCCCATGACGCCCTCGCTCTCCCTTTTCACCCACTCTTCATTCGTGGTGACCAAAGATTCAGCAGTCTTGCCCTTCGAGCGCGCGAAGGTGCACATGGGACACATAAAGTCCACTGTGCACCACTCGCACTCTCGGTTACCATAGTAATTGGGGTCCTCGGCTGGCGCACCCAGCCAGGGCCCCATGCAAACGCCTCCTCCGCATGTGCGCGGGCACTTGGGGTCCCCCGCCGGAGCCGTTCGTTGAAACGCTCCCAATACGTTACCGTCCAACTGGGCGGTAACTGGGATTCAAGCGCCATTCTCCTCGCCCTGTCGGCTTGCTTTTCTTCACGACGCGTCAAGGCATCCGCCAGCCACATCCCCTCCAAATAATCAACAAGGGGGAAGGTGCCGCGGAAGCTTACCCACGCCTTAACTTTAGAGGCAGCAACCACCTCCCACCGCAAATCCTCCGACCGAAGCAGAAATACCAACGGTGCACCTCCTTGGCCTTTGGCGGGGTGGATGGCTGGGCCTTCCCCCTTGTATCCAAAAGCCTTCGGCTTCTTGTGCATTGTATCGCGTTCCGCGATCGTCCAAACTTCATTGTGCTCCGTAGTCCAACACCTTCGGCATCCCTGGAGGCGGATCCTCACCCTCTGACGCAGCGCAAGACCCCAACGAAATGTTGGGACCGCGCACACAACGAAGGCGCGAATCTTCAACCTGAGCGGCTGGTCTGTCCGCTCAAGCCTCCAGCGCCAAGTCCACTCATAAGCAGCGCGGGCCCACCACTGAGGCAGGCCCCTTCCCGTCGGGGCAGTCCATGGCAATGGCACGCCCACCGGTCCATCCAGGGCCTCGCGGAGGCATGCCTGAACCTCAAGAGGCGGGCCGTTGACTCTTGGTTCCGGAGGCGGCGGAGCGAGGGCATCCATGGCCAACATTCCCATGGATGGCGCGCTGACCAGGTCTGCCATGTCCAGGTCTCTTCCTCACACTCGTCAGGCAGTTCGGAGGCGATGTGTTCCGCTCGCCCTTCGCGCCGCGACACCCTTTCCCGCGCTCTCTTATCCCTCCGGAACGGGTCCCCAGGGAACCCTCCCGAGCGATCGTACGGCTACCAAGGTTGACGGAGCGCATGACTGCGCATGTGTCTTTTTGCGGTACGTCATAACGTATGGCGTGCTTGCGCACACTTTCCAATATGTCAGGACATACGTCTAGGTGTGACTGTGCGCACATGGCTGGTATCAGATTGGCCAGGAGTGTGACTCATGGCGCACTGCAGGGCATTGCACTTGGCGGCCTTACGGATGATCGTGGGGCCCTGCCTCCTCACCAGCCCCTATGTTCCATGACTATCTATGTCATCCCCTCTTTGAATCAATTCCTTTACTGCCTGTCTTTTCGTTATCTTGAATCATTGAGCTGATTCAGCTCCTCAGCCATTGTTGGCCACAGGTGAGTCCATTGACTCTCCCAAAATCGTCTTGCTGATCCACTAGTAAAGACGGCCAGCGATCGAGCGTATTTGCCTCGCCCTTCAGGACGATACGGCGCGCATTCTTGCCATCCAATTGTCGCTGACATATGCCCCAGCCGCATGGGTTAATTGCATGTATGTAGACTGTAAATCCAATTAGGTAGCTCCTCCGCATAGCGAAATCGAGCATTTACTGTCACCACATTCATACCGGTTCAATATAGTCGCATGGGCGTGCCATATTCAATCTATACTATTCAGGCGCTTTCTCCGCTCAACTTCATTATCTTTCTTTCGATCACTTCGTGATGCCTAACACAGGTCCTCTTTTTCTTGCTTTTCTTCACCCGTTCTTTCCCTTATATTCTGATACATCTTAGGCCATATTAGATCCTTGATAGATACTTCTTTTCGTCAGAGCCTCAGATTCTCCTTCCCTTGATAGAAGGACAGTTGTCATCGTGAATCTTCACGTTTATATAGTAACACAGCATGCTTGACACATATCACCTGGAGAAACTCATATTTTGCACAGTTATGATCCATTCGCCCAAAATTAAAATATCCTTCAAGTCCATGTACATCCTGCTCAGTTGATCTTACAACGATTGACATTCCTCTCTCAGCACTGTCCGCTCATATTCATCAGTCACATCAACCGCCATTGTCTATCCTATCCCATCCTAAAGATACACATCCCATTGGATTCTCAATTCAGCATATCTTCGATGATCCATAGGTGCCCTCTTCCTTCCAGAATTGTCGCATTCCCTGTCCAGCTGAACCTTCATACTTGAGCTTATCCTAGCTTCATCTCCCAGCCTTCAACCTTCGCACATTGTGCATGTAGATGCATGTTAATGCTCCCTCAAATCATCATTTAAGAACTATTATATCTTAATGTCAATCATTATATTTAACACAACATTTCGGTGTGTAAAACCAGCGCATGCGCAAATGCAGTCGCTCTCGTATGACGGTTCTCGACGAAGGACGCCATTATAATGCCTTTGCCAGTATTCAACGAGTGCAAATGTTCTACGTGCGTTGAATTTTGCGCCAGGAGTGACACTACCCAAAAAGGGCATTCCCTGTCCACGTTTGGAGAAATTGTTCCCACTGACAGGGCCGCCAGTAGTTCAAGTTCTGATAGTTCCAGCATTGGGCAGTACTTGCTCTGAGTAAACTACTTTGACAATTGCCTGAAAAGCCTCGGGGCATCGCTCAAAGTTTCAAGTTGCCACGATCGAAGCTGGCGCACACTCGCTGTATGTTCTCCATGCGCTACCCAGGAGCGGCGATGCCGCCCGGTGTCGCCTTGCCCGGGGTGGCTCCCTGGAAAGCGTCGTGGCGACAACGCGCGTTGGGAGATCTGCCGCCCCGTTGGTCGGCCGTTCCCGTGGTTGGCCCGCCACCCGATGGCTGCGGGCTTCTGCGATGCAACGCTTCTTGGTTTGTGGGGCCGCAGGGATGGATTTGGGGTCTCTGCGCGGCTTGCTCCAGGGGCTGGCTGGGCGATCCCGAACGGTGGCGGCAGAACGGGCTGTTCGCAAAGTGACCAGACCGGGCACACGCGTTTGCGCAAGACACTCGTTCTCCCTTCGACTGGCAGAGCGCTGTGCAATTGTCGGCGTCGGACGGAAAAGGGGGAGGCGGACAGTGGCTGGTGAGCATTTGCTTGTGTCGGCCAGGCGTCAATGCAGTCAACTGAGTTCCTATCCACCTGCTTTTGCACGAGGGGACATGCGGTGGCATTACCGTAAAGTTCATTCCTTAGTTAAAATTTGTCTTAACAGGACGAAGTTAAGCCCTTCCGCCCCATGCGATGTGAGGCAATTATGTATCCCAAAATGTGTTCTCTAGCTCGTATGTGGTCTTTTGTCCGGTCGCCACCAGCCTGCAATACATGCAGAGGGTGGTCAAATAGCAGCAAGCACCTTGAGGCGTTTTTAGGGATAAGGGCTTTCTCACTTTCTGCTGCCCAGTTTATTGCAGAATAAGCTCTGTTCCGTGGAAAATGCCCTGGCAATGGAACTGGGACGTGCAGGTACACTGTATCGCACTTGCATGCCAGCGGGCATAAGTTTGTGCAGAAGTGCAGCAAGAGTGCTTCACCAGTGCTGTGTTGTTTGCATGAGTCCATTGCAGGAAGAGCAATGATTTGCAGGGCAAGTCTTGCAAATCTGTTCTAAATTGAATGTGGGCTGGCTGTGCACCACCAATACCACAATATTGATGCAGCTTGTGTGCTTAGGTCAAACACTTAAGCACAGATGAGATGACTCAGTCAGCAGTGGCAACACTCCTATCCTCAACATAAACCTTTGCTGTTGAGCCTAAACTAAATTCTCGTTGTGTGTGCCTTTACCCCTGCTGCAGCATGTCTCACCACACCCGCGAGGTGGCAGCCAGCAACACCAGCAGCACGATCCGGCTCGCTGCGTTGTGGGCACCCCACAGCCGATAGACAGGCGCTCGGGTTGGGGCTTCCAACGCAAACACATGAGGACGAGTAGGCAGACACTGCAACACAAGGAAAAATGTGTGCTCAGGACGCGGCCCACAAACAACCAGCTTTTGTAAGTTGCAGGCGCGCAGACGATGCTTGAACATCATGGTCATGGTCACCGGGTGAACAGATGTTGAGCGGCACTGAGGTGTGGGTTGGGGTTGTGTTGTTGCTCCTGCAGAGGAATGTAAATTTGACAGCCTGGAAAGTGTGTTGCAGTGCATTGAGGGCAGTGTGCAAAACAGCACCCTGGCATTTGTCAAGCGGTCCAGCACGATCATGGGGCACCCAGTAGAAGTTGCATGGTGGCGTGTGGTTACTGTGAGTCGTCGTGTTTTGTCCATGGGCCCGGAGACTCACCTTAAGCAACACAGTACCACTGTGAAGTGGAAATTATTGGCAGGGTTGTGTTTTCTTGAGAAGATGAACTTTGGGGATGACTGCCGATGCTGATGGAACACATGTGCCCCCACAGGAAATAGCCAGCCAAAGGCAAGCGTCGCATCTCCTGGTGTGTTGAGTATGTTGCCTAACGTTGGAGTCAGCACACGTAAAGCATGTCCAGCAACATTCAGTGCAGGTCCTTGGCCTGGCCATTGCTTGATGCCAAACCCAGCCCCAAATCGTCAGCATGTGGGTTATGATGCCACAGATAGTTGTCAGACAACTGCAATGTGGCGGTTTGGCTGAAAAAGTGGCTTTCAGAGTCCAGTGATGCTCAGTTTTACCTGTGGAGACTTAACAAATCCAAGGTGCAGTCGACTCGCACGTGGCAGATTGTTGAGGATCGGTTGTGTTGTGTGGGGGCAGATTCAAGGCGTACTTGCGATGGCGGAACTTCCCTAAGACAGTGCGTGACAGCAAAGCACCTCTGCCATCAGAAACGAATGCATGCTCCAGTGTGGCAGCTGCCTTCCTGCAGGTCAGTTTTTTAGTAAATTGTTATTTTCATTATTGTCGCTACTACATGTTTTTTCTTTCCATCTGCACCTTTTGATCGCATCCGCCAAAATTGAACAAGTCGATGGCTTCACAGATGGTGAACGACACAGCTGTCGCCTCCTGGCAGTGCTCAAAGCTGTTCATGCTGCAGCCATGGGCCCAGTTTAGCGGCCTCCTGAGTAGTCACTATACAGATGTGGTGAATCCTAGGGATCGTTGGGCAGTTCTGTATTGCAGTGTAGGTCCTCAGTACATCGTCGCGCATGCCTTGTGCGAGTACTGCTGCATGAGATGCAAACTCAGCAATTTGTACTACATGAATGGAGCGATTTGCTGGTGTCAAAGTTGGCGAATCCTGTCCCCCTGAAATGAAGCAATAGTGTTGTCAGCATGCAACAGATTGCAGTGTCAGTGCCAGAGTCCAGATGGCTCCTCATCTGGAAAGCACAGAGGTGTGCAAGAATTCACCCTTGTGCGTCCTGTGAATACTGTATTGCCAAGTACTGAAGCACAGTACCAGAGCACCAAGGTACCATTCTGTGGCACTTTAGCAGTGTCTTGGAGCAAAGAAAGTAGGCACTGCTGTCTGTGCACCCTCAACCCAGACTGCTGTGCCACCCCTTTTGCTTGCTGCTTTGAGGTAACAGTGCGCTGACGGCTTGTGTTTTGTATGTCATTTATCATGTATCTGTTATTGTTCACTGCTTATCATTTAGTGTATGTGCCATCATTTGTTTTGTAAATACACTCCGTTGTTATGGTTTCATCCTGGGGATCGTGGCATAGTTTTAGTCTTAGTTGTTAAGGCAAGCAGATAAATATGTTACGGTTGCCACATTGACAAGTCGTTGGTGGTGCATTAGGAGCTGATTTTGGCTGTTGTCCTTATGTTGCAGTTGCAGTTCCATGGTAATAGTTGCCATTGCGGCTGTCATTGTCATTGGTTACTGTGCTCAAATCCATGTTCATATTGCTCAGCTGCCTGATTGAGAGGGGGCTTGTGACATTGTCGACTCTGTGTTGCAGGTGCTTGCTGGCCTGCAGGATGCTGAAACAGTCAGATCTGGTCACACCCGGAACATCTTTAAGGTGAGGCCAAGATGCTGGGAAGCACCCATCTGTCGCCACTTTCACAAACGCAGCTTGATGCGCCCTCAACAGAAGGCGCATCCCTCACACAAGGCTCGCCGCCGATGGCATGTTACCACAACAGGTCAGAGTCAAGCATTTCATGAGGCCTTGAGCCAGTCTGCGCATGGTCTGCTAGACAGTACACACAGGCTGCACAGGCAGGACAGAGAGTGCAGGAAGCAACACTTGTCGGGCTGGGCAGCTGCCAAGGACAACACTCTTTTGGGCAGTAGATCTTAACATGGTTGATCCAATTGCCATTTATTGGACCTTGATGCACAGCTGGGACACAGATGGCAGATAATACTCATGTTGGCATAAAGCAGTTTCTCTTGACGTTGCATGGGTCTTATCCAACTTGCTGCATTGATCATCGAGATGCCTCCACATCATTGCCACCATAGTTGATTGTTTTCTCCATTCTTATTTCCCACTGTGACATAACATTTGATGGTGGGGTGGATGTGACTGTAAGGCTGCTACCGTCTCTTTGTCATTGTGGTATCCATTGCTTGCTTTATCTACACCCCTGTACTTCCTCTTTAGACTCTGGAATATTGAAACCTGCTACCCATGTGCAGCCTTTTGCAGAACTGTCAAATGGCCTCCAGATTTTGTCAAAGGACACCTGACACACAAAGGTGGTTGACCTGTCTTTAGTCACGCACAGAGTGTCTGACGAGCTGCCAAGACGTTGCCTATCCAACAACGCTAGCAGTCTGGACTACAATCGTTGCGGAACCACCGACCAGTACATGTTCACAGGTGGGCAGAATGCCATGTGTTGCTGCTGGCCCTTTATGCTTACATGTGCTAAGGGATGCGTCACAGCCTGTTACAAACACTAATGTAGCATTTTGGAATAAGGGAAAGAAAGAAGGGGATGCACTGAATTGCCTGTTTGCACCACGATTTTGCTTCACGTGATTGTATGGAGTTCACGCAACAATTTGGGGTGAGAGTGCTTGTCCACTGCCGTCAGGAGTTTTCAGGGATTCGTGCAACAACTGGGCAGGTGACAGTGACTGAGTTCAAGCGGCTGAGGGCCGAGGTGAAAGACTTGGGATATGACTGCCGGCAATTCAGGAAGGAGTTATGCGATGTGAAGAGGGAGGCGGAGAACTCTCGGCCATGCAGAAGAGAGGCGGATGACGGTCGCAGACGTTTGAGGTATGTGTATCGGCAGCAGACATGTAGCTTTTGTTATTTGCTTTATGATTTCAATCAAGAGGCCACCGATGGCAACAATATTTACATTTAGACCGACATATTATTGGTGTCCATGCTGCTCCTCATTGTGGATTGCAACAAGCAGCAGCATGGACAGCAAAACATCTCAGTCTAAATGTACCTATTGTTGCTGAGAAGGGCTTTGTGCCATCTTCCACAGCATGGAATGGTTTCTGGCAACGAAAGGGTCTTCTTGTCGGTCACAGTCAGCTGATGTTGATGCCAGCTTCTTGTTTCTTGATCGAAGAACATGAAGAAGAAAAGGGAGGCTCACTTCTTGGTTTTGATGGCAGGAAGCTGGCGAGTGAGGATGAAGGGCTCCGTAAAGAGGTGGTGAAGCTACAGGCAGATAAGGTGAATTCAGACAAGAGGGCAAAGGACGAGGTGACAAAGAGCAGAGAGGTCATAAGCCTACTAGTGAAGCATCTAAGTGGATTTCTAACCAATCCTGCTGGACAGGTGAGGCTGGGATATCTGTAAGGGCAAGCCTCCACTTTTGTTTTTTTCTCTACATGCTGAATGGCAGCTCCCTGCTGGAATATCAGAGAATGGAAATCTTTGCACTCCATGTGTGTTCTGCTGCAAAACAGACTGCTTGCACACAAACAACCTTCAGCGCTTCGAATCGCCTGGCACTTTCTCTTTCGCAATGATACAACTACAGCAATGGATCCCTCCATCCAGCTCAACAGTTGCAACACTTTGCCTAGGTGCATTGCCCAGTGGGTCCATGCCAGCTGTTGCACTTTCTTCTGCACAAGCTGTGCTGCATTTTCTCCCACCTCTGTGCGCAGAGTGTGCCTCTGCTAATGACGATAATTCCTGTGGGACTGCAGGGCATGGCACATCGCGATGTGCTGAAGCAAGTCTGTGCCCAGGTCCGCACGCCAGAGGGTACGAGCACGTCCAGGCCAGCAACATGCCACAGCAGGCGGCAGCAAGTGCAGCAGTCCTGTCGCAGCAGCTGAGCATCCCAGAGCGCCTGCTGTCACAAGACCAGGAGCAGAGCCAGGCGCAGAGCCCAGTTCAGTGCCAAGGCCAATCGGACCCCCAGGCCCTGGTGGCGATGCTGAGGCCTCTGAACCAGAACATAATGCTCAGCCTGGACGGGCAGAGCGCCCCCAGTGCAGTCTTGGCGCTGGGCAGCATTGTCACCGTGATCACCGTGTCACAGATGCCGATGCTGCAGATGGCAGCGCCGGCCGACAGCTCTATGCCGCAGGCAATGGGCGACCTGCTGAAACTGAGGGCTAGTCTGGAAACGTCCATCGCGTTGGGTGGCTCATGGAGGGTGCTGGGCAGCAGGGTGCGGGGGGGCCGGGCGCCCCACCTACCCCAAGGGTTGCTGGAGAAGCTGGAGCTGGAAAAGCTGGCAGCTCAGGTGGGAGGGCAGGTGCTTTTTGCAGGGCATGCAACAGGGTTGGATGACGCTGGGGGTTTGTTGTGGGGATTCTGTGATCTATGCAATGGGGATCGACCGGGGGTCTTGCGCATTTGTGGGGTTGGCTGGCAGGAGGGGGCCAGCGCTGTTGGCGTTTGGGCTGGCATTGCTTGGTCATCTACCAATGTGTAATGTGCCTTGCAGTGTCGGGAAGGGTGGGGCTTGAAGGGTGCCGAGCAGCTGCAAGATCCAATCGTGAGAGTTCATTGGCCGGTGGGGACTGGAGGGTGTGGTGGTGGTTGTCTGATGCATTCAATTGCTGGGCAGGCCTGTAGCACGGGTGCAAGCAGCTTGTTGACCTTGAGGATAACGAAGTAGTGGGCAGGTGTGCCACTGCCTGAGTTGCAAGGACAGAGCCGAAATTCTTGCCTGGTGGAGCGTAGGAAGTGTAGATGATGGTTTGGACAGGACAGATTGACAGAGAGCGACACTTGACTATTGAGTCAGTGGAAGTTGACTTTAGGTTTGTGAAATGACTGGCTGGCAATGATGTTGAGAGCATTTATGATCCTTTGGTTCACAGCGGTACGGGACTGCCTAGAATGGGCTATTCTGGGATGGACTGTAATGCGGACAGGCTGCTTGCCTCAATGTTGTGCCTTTCAACTAATTTTTCTTCCGTTTCTGCATGTGTGAGGGCAACCAAACCAATTTCGTGAAGCACTGATTATTGAACATGTCTAGATAGGGTAAACAGTCGAAGGGGCGCTACCCAAACTTCAGTAATAGTTCGGGGACGGGGGCTTTCCGTATTGTTGATGATGCACGCCCCTCGGTGCGCTGCAGACACGGGGATGCGAGACTGGTCACCATAACATCGTTGTATTCCAACCGCATGTGTGTATAGTGCACTGCTGCAACACATCGGCTATGACGCGTGCTGCTGACGGGGCATGTCGTATCTGGCACCCGAGCTTGCATCCCCAAGAGCCGCTGCGCCCCCCGGCCCACCTTTGCCTCTCCCGACGGACGAGGCACAGACCCCCGCGCACAGAGCGCACTGCAGCCCCCGTGGCCCCCGTGCTCTGACCACCAAGCACCCCCGCGGCGACGATCCAGCATGGCCTGGCGCCGTCGCATGCAGGCGAGCTTTGAGTCCGCGATGGACTCTGCCACCAAGGATCGCCCTGACGACCCGCCCATCGGGGCCCCATGCCCCAGGCCACGACAGGCTAGCCGCACGCAATGCACACTGGTTCCAAACCGTGACCGTATTCTCACAAGCTCTTGAAGAAAGGACGCCATGGTTTGCCATTTATAACAATAATATGCGATTGTCTCTGAAATTCGGGAAGCACAAATGGGGAGTAAAACTACTTTTACCTTCAGCACAAAAGTTGTGGATTTAGAGTCACATCATCTGGGCGATTGTTCTGATGAGGGTTCGACAAGTGTCCATGCCAACCGCCGTGTTCAGCGCTCCCCAATGGGAGTACGCAAAACTGCATTCGACAGGGCTGCATTCTGCTGTCAGCTGGCATTTTTTTCAAGTCACGTTCATTGATGTAAGATCTATTCCAACAAATATCGTGCGCACAGTCAATACAAAGAATTAGAACTCAACAATCAGTTCCAACTACACATAGACATTGCATGCTGTTTTCTGGGAGCACTGCCCGACATCGCCACCTTGGTGACAGGGCTTTCCTTGCCATGATTTTGGCAAATGTAACTGAAACGGATTTCCACATAGACATTGCAACATGCAATCAAATCAGTCAATGAATGAGTCAATTCGAAAGTGACACACAATCATCAAAAACAGTACAAATTGAAGTACATGCATGCAACGGCAATCCAATCAATCAGTTTATCAACTGCAATTGCAACCATGCCAGCTTGCGCACTCACCGGATACACCCACACCCCAATGTGCAGATGGCAGGCGAACGACCAGAAGACATAACAGACGACCCAGATGCCCACCTGGTATCGAAGGTGGTCGAAGAAGGGCATGCGGTTCATGACCAGATCCAGAGCATCAGGAACGCATTGGCCAAGTGCTGGGAAAAGAAAACAGCAGGGCTGGGGTGAGGGTGTCGGCCAGAGGCAAATATATCACACGAGATGAATGCACTTGTAGTTCCAGTCCGACTCCTTGCAAGGGGGGCGGTTGTCCACCAGCGCGGGCGATGTGCCAACTCGAATCCACGTGCCTAGCCACGAAAATTCTCACCCACCGCTAGGCGCCCTCGGTGTGCGTCTGTCAATTTGATAAGCGTGCTCCCCAGCACTTCGAGTTGTCATGCCTTTGAGATGATTGCATGACACCGAAGAGACGGTTGTATGGGTGTGGGCCACTGTCGCTGGCTGGTAACGTATTGCGTCAATAGATGGTCGCGGCGCAGGGCTTTTGAACAACAGCCCGATGCCCAAGCCTGTACTTTGGGTAGTGCTGGACCCCATCTGCACAACAGGGCTGGCGTTTCTTTTCTATAACCATAGCATCTTCTCTGTGAACGAAGCTGCGAGTCGCTGCGGACGCTGATGAAGGGTTCGCAGGTGTGAATGATGTACGGACGCCATGACTCTGAGCACCGCTCGAGTCGATAATCAGCAATAACAGCAATAGTCAGGCAGGGTGCTGTCACCTGCGATGCCGCGATTGATGCCTCAAGGCTTGAACGACCTCGTGAAGGCGTCTGGTTGTCGATTTCTTTCTGCCGCCACTCCTGGAAATTGATTCTGTGTGTTGACACATGCGGTCCAGCGCGCACAACGCGGCATTCACCAACTGTTTGGGCGTCTAATTGCCTAAATCTCCAACACCAAATTCTCAGGTTCTCGGATGTGGAATCACAGCGTCATGTGGCATATTGACAGCCATGGCGCAATGTGACAGACACCAATCCCTGGCATGGAGTTGTCCAACTGCGCAACGCAGCTCCTGCATATACGTGGGTGATGACGGCAAAACTTTCGCACTCACACAGACACACGAGAAATGATAGACTGACAATTGTGGTCTTGCTGCACATATGCACACATAGTCGCAGCTCCGAGTGTGTGTTCACAGTTCTCATTTGCGCATCCTATCAAGTTGGTAACGAAGCCAGGGAAAGGTCGAATTATGTATTGCCCTTCAGCAGAACTTCAACTTCGACGGCTTTTTGAGATCGGCTTTGCTGCAATCTCCCAACGTCATGCATACACGGCGCAGAATATTCGTACCGCAACTTGAACTTCATATACTCCTTTCTTCTACTTTTTTTCGAACGCTGTTAGCCATGAGGCGTAGCTCATTTCTTTCCGTTCACTTCCTGGGGTCCGTCCCGACATCGTGTTGATCTAAAGCAAGCGACACAAACACAACTGATCCAAACAATACATACACAATAAAGTTTGAGAACACAGTCTCGGCGGCACCTGCCAAACGCAATTCGCAAAGTCCCTTTGGACCCGCCATCGTGGTGATGTGGTGCAATACAATTGTCACATGGAAGCTGGGTACAAACGAGCGCGCACCGTTCTCGACCGTTTTCCTCTTGAGCCAGCAGCACCGCCAGGCCAGAGTACGGCGTCAGCAAGTACAAAATACATCAAGAGCCCAAGAACCAGGTCGCAGCGGCAATGCTTGCGACCTCTTGTCGCGGCACGCAACTCCCTGGCCATCTGTCTCTCTGCTTACCGTGAAAAAAAGTCCCAGCTGTCTTTGCCGACAGGAAGCTGTTTCTTCGGTACAGCCAAGTTGATTACATTACCCTCCAAGATACGTGGGAAAGCATTAAACAAAACAAGCCAACAAGTCAATTGCTCTTCAAGCTGTCAGTTGCTGCGTCTTGCGTTGCTCCCAGAAAGAGTACTTGCTCACGACGACGAACTCGATTCCCAGCAATGTGACTATGGTCCGCCAAAGGCAACCATATTATCGCAGAGGCCGAAATTGGCTGTATGGGCGTCCCAAGGACATATGCACCCCAGCCTCTGCCTGCGGCGCGCACCGGGAATGATGCGCTGGGCTCATCCCGTGAGATTGCTCTTCCGTGGGTTTTCACCCTTCAACTGTATATGCAGTAATTGTAGCTGCAGCTTGGTCCAGCCGGAACCGTCGCATGAGCATCACAGAGGTCCAAGGAGCAAGCAAATCTTCGACTTCCTTGTCGACTGTGTTTTCTTCGGAAAAGGATGTTCTTGTTTTGAATTAACACGATCGGGATGTGGCCAGTGATCGCAAGACAACCCTCAGCATTGCTGCAGTGAAAACAGCTACATGTGCTGCACTAGTGCAGTACAATATAATACAACAGAATCTTCAACGGCGCTTCAGCAGTGTCGAAATGGTGAACATCGTGAATTCGCAATATAAACCCGGGTGTAGTGCATCATAACGGCTACCATTACTTACACATCATTGGCCACAAGGATCCTTACTGGCGGTGCCAAGTCGCAATATCTCTACTTCTGCTTGGGTGGCAATTATTGCCAGCGTTGCTAACGTCCAAGTTCAAGCTTCGCCAGTTCACACATGATCCTGTATATTCACCTGCCAAGTGGGATGCTAGTGGTACCCGCGCTCTAAATCACAACTACACACACAAGTCCAAAACACCTAAAGGAACGTTTTTGGCAGCCACCCATTGAGTACTACAGAGCGCTGATTTTACTTCCATTTTGTGCACTTTCGCATTTGGCCAAATTCCCCACACCCTACCTACTTTCTTTGACATAGTGAAATGCAAATGCGCCACACAACACCGCAAAAGATAAATGCTCGATATCGGGGCTCGCCTGGAGATTACATATTCTGCAGTACAGACCTGGACTCCTGCTTTTGCGGTCGAAGGCAAAACGTCGACGCCGCCACTTTTTTCAACAGATTGTGGATGGAATCATCCATTTACGAGAGGGAACTGAATGCCCAGGCTGCTGGATTTAGCTCTCATTTTTTCCACACATCAAAACGTCAGAAAGATTGGGGTATTTGGATATTTGGTTTCCTATAGGCGCGCGTTGCATTGGCATAGACGGGACGCTCAGAAAAGCGGGGCTCCTCGGGGCGCAAAACTTGTTGCGGTGGTTCGGAGAATGCGCAAGCAATGTGCACAGAGAATCAGGCGCGGCAGAGGACTACGGAGTAGTGAAGGGTTTCGCGACACCGATCTGTGTCGGTGTCGCTGAAGCCATCTGAAAACGCCATTACGCCGTTGATGTGCTTATCCCATTGCATCCTTCTGCTATAGGATCAACCTCACCGAATGCATTGAACGGTTGTGGAGACCACAGTGGGTTGCTGAATGCAATCATATTCCAATGTCCGATTTCAGTGGTCAAGAGCTGCAGTACGCGCCACAAGGGAAACAGTACACGGCGACAGCTTTATGCAGTATTTCTGCATTTCCAGTAAGGAGCAACGTCCCGAAGCAAGCCTCGACATGTCGGAATTACGCATTTCGGGAGCATAGACAGCGTCAGAGAAATTGGCACATACAGGTATGCATATCCAAGATATGACCATGACGCTCGATACACCACTTCTTTTTGGATAGAGTTTTGCCACAGTTTAGGAAAAAATCTGGCGAATTTGATAATCGATCAGCGCTTTGCTCAGGCGAAATAGGAAGGTGACATCTGCCCATTGCCTTGATGGGTAAAAATGCGCGATGGCAATAAATGATAACAGAACAAGATCACAGCACAGTGAGCGTGACCGCGCTTAATCTGCCACGTCGCCACCACATCCGCATCCAAGCCGCCCGCCGGAAACTCATATTCTGGCGCCTCTGGCCCAAGCGCCCTGTCCGCCGTCAGTGCCTGCAGTGCGCCCCAGACGCCGGACAACCTGCGCAAGCCTGCTTCCCCTCGGCGAGATGCCGAATTACCTGACGGTGGGGTATTTGGATCACGGGCCTCTCCCGCGCTCGTGTCCTGAGGTCCATAGCGGAAAGGAGGCTAGAATAGCAACGAATTTTTACACGCTCTTGTGCGGCGCAGCTCGGTCATTTTTGGTACAGAGGTCGAGTGACTGACTTTCAGAGTTTCGCGTCGCGGCTGGGCGGCCCGAACTCTTCGCCGCGTTGCCGCCGTAGACCGGTCAGCGTCTTGCACGCTTGCCGTTTGGTGGGCGGAATTCAAAGGGGTGGGAAGTAGAAGGGCAAAGGGCGCTAATTTTGGAGCACCAAAGCTGTCCGCCCACTTAGGCCATCGTTTCGGGACCGGTTCCTGCACAACAAATGAGAAAACTCGCGGGAGGCCTGGCTGGTCTCCAAGCACTACCGCCACAACCCTGTTTAGCCGATGGAATCACTGCATACCCGTTGTTATTGGTTTCCGGTGCTTGAACTTTTGTGTGCACTTGCGCAGGGTCCTTTCGGTCCACTCCGCTTCTTCTGCCCCAAGCCGTCGGCCCAGGTGCGATGTATTTCATTCCTTTCATGCCGTATCCGTTCATTGAGCTAACCACAGAAGAAGGAGTAGTTAAAATAAGAGCGCTGCTTTGGAGTTAATTAGTAGCGATCCGCCCCTTACATACGCAAATACATAACCCAGTATGTTCTTGTAGGAAAAGGAATTGTAGCTGAAATATTCATCAGTCTTTTAGAATTGATAAGTTTTCAAAAGTGACCAACTTTCTAGCAAAGATGGCCAGAGTTTTGCCAATACACTACTGTGATGACGGCGGGGTTTTTGCCGACTCGTTGGCCGACGATTCCTCAAATAGCCGTTTTCTGTATAGTTCTGACAATTGAATCAAAGGGGACTTCAAACTGAACATTAGAAAGTAGATGGGAGGGAAAATTGACTGGATGTATTCTGAGATGAATGTACACTGGCCTATTCTTGTTAATTGCCAAAACCAATATGTTTCCCAATCCATTTGCATGTCCTCAAGGTATCAATCACCAAACATGAACAAAATGTAGTCTAAAAGGTACATTCCAAAAGTCAATTACGGAGCTGAAATATATTGACGTCTAGAACGAAAGAAATGACAACAGCCTTGGTCAATTTCGCACACTTGCTTCTAGAATTTTTCTTGGCAGTGGCTCTCATTTTCTGGGACATTTTATTTCTATTTAATATTGGGTAGGATTGTGCATGCAAAACCTTGATACTTCGAAAATAAATGCCTTGATCTCAATTGCGTTCCTTGGGGGCTTTTGATAGTTTGACCCCATGGAAATCGACGAGATTTGGGATGTCGACGAGATGGAGGGCGTGGAGGAGGACCAGTGCGACCACATGCAGTGGTCGTACTGGTATTACTTCTGAGGGCCCTCAGGTGAGCGAATTGTTTAAAGGTTTAACTTCAATTCAAAGCGATTTATCACTCACTTACTACTCGATCAATTTATTCTTCTTTCCGTTTCCTTGGTGTACATTGTATTGCTGCGCATTGACTGAATGCAATCCGGTTCCAAAAGCTTTCATATCGTAATTGCTTGAAATGCAGATATGAAAAATCTGTCCAGGTATGTTTGTGCAACCATTGCGGTTTGACAGTAAGGTGCTGGGCGTACGCCTTTACCACCCTTATGCATGCTTGTCATTTATGATGTGCACACAGATCGTAGTACGCGTTGTGTGAAATAATATGTTTTACGTCTTTACACGTAAAAATGCGTTAAAATACGCAAATACAATGCAGATACCCGCCCGTGTGCATAAAGAAAACACACATATATTTACGTGGTGGAGTGGACAGAAAACGCATATTTGTGCTTCAACATCGTTGCCGTTTTCGAGTCCCAGGTGGGCGATATGTGCATGTGCTCAAACGACTGATCATGGTGCGCAACTTTCATTGTGTAACCTAGCTGTCCCAACGAGCCGCAACAAACGTAATGCAGCGGCAAGAATAGCCCCTTTTGTAAATTTATATTTTGCATATAAAAGCGTAAACGTAAAAACATGAATGTAAAACGCAAATGTGAATAACAAACTTGATAATTAGTTACCCACAAAGCTCAAGATCGTCACACAGTGCAATAGTTTGCAAGAAAAATATGGATAGCCACAACGTGAAAGCCAACCATGAATTGAAGCTGAGGGACCGTTCACAGTCCCCAAAGGGGCATCTTGCCGTTCAGGGGTTCAGATTCATCTCAGTACTCTCTCATCAATATTTGGTAATTTCACACCTGCCAAAAGCAGCGTTCATACAAATAGGGATTTGCGACTCATTTTTCCACTTTGGAACAGAACGTCCCCGGCACGAAGAGCTGCGATGCTGCCGGGGGCTTAATGTGGAGCAGCTTGAGCTGCCCATCCAGGCATAGGATGCACATACCCTCGGAACTGGAGGTACGCCTCGATGGGAAAGCTGAGACCAAAAAAGGAGAAAACAAATAAGAAAACATATAAAGCAAACAAAAAGGAGAAAATGTTGAACAAAATAAAGAGTCTGGGGGGAGACGGATTGCAAGGAGATGGCTGGGAGTATTAATAGACTTGGCAAGCCTCTCTTTTGAAGGCAAACCGTCATGTGGGTTTTTTTTTGGGAACAACGGGTTTTTATTTAAGGAGCTAGCACAGCGGGGCGCTGGGACGCACTTGGAATGGGCCACGATGGGTTTTTATTTTGGGAGGTTGAGCGCAGTGGGGCGCTGAGAGAACGCATAGAGGGTCACATCGGGTTTTTATTTGGAGCCCTAGTGTAGCAGGGCGCTGGGGCAAACGAAAAGACCCCATAGCCTACAGCGCCAGTTTTTTCAAGAGAGTAGAATAGTGAGGTGGCGGGCGAAACAAAACTGAAGAAGGTCAAGAGGGGGATGCACGAGACAGGACGAAGGCTGAGCTGCGGGCTGAGCGCACTGAAAGGATTTGGGCGCCACCAGAGACCCTCTCTTCTCAATACCCTGCTGTGGACGTCGATGTTGGATTTCTGCTAACAAATCGAAGACACTACGAGGCAGCCTGTGCCAATTTTCATCAGCGATGAGTACCAAGTGCATGAGGGGCTACAATTCCTGCACTTCAGCGACCATGCGGGGCTTGTATTGGACAGGTGGGGATTTATACTGTCAGCGGTACAGATGCCATATGTGCCGTTGGAATTGAGAAAATGCAAGTCATGTACATACCGTTCAATTCAATGTATGCACGCATACTTTTTCGGTACATTGTTTTCCAAACCTCAAGCACAAGTTTCTGTGACAATGGGAACACAAAATCGCTCAATGTAGTGTGCTTCTATGGGGCCATAATTCAAAGTGATGTGCTAGGAAAATGCAGAAAACATGTGCACGATCTTCTACATGTACTACTTTGTTACAATGAAAATCACGTTTTTTACATAAACAAAAATATAATGCCTTGTTGCGTGCATTCGATAAATATGCAGCATGCATCATTCAGCAATATGCACGCGCCAATGGCCCCGTTGCATTGCGGTGTCCAAAAGCAATTATAGCTCTCAGCTACCAAAGAACTCTAAACACAATATGCTCGTTTTCTCCTCTACGCCAGTTTTACCAACGATGACAAATTTACCATCGTGAAATGCATTTGATGAACATACTTCAGCAAAAGTGTTCCAAATTAATTGAAGCCCTTCCCCCTTTTTGTATTTTACGAGCTGGTGGTTGACGGCCCGACAGTGGGCTGTTTACGGCATGACATCGACATATTTAGTTTCATACTTTCTTGCATGAGGCAGTCTTGTATTCCATATCTGAAAACGCATGTATCAAATTAAACTCGCGACATCGCCCAGCAGATATCTCCAAAGAATATTTCACACTTACACAAACTATTTCATTTACATGCTGCTGAAGCAGTTTGCAGTGCGCCGAACGTCACAAATTATCCAAAAGATTCATCGTCGTCGCTGCAATTTGGCCTTGGCGAAAGGGATGGCGGTTGCTGGAAAATCTTCAAAGTAGAGGTGCGCTGAAGAACGAAACACAACTTTTCGCCCTGATGGACATCGAGCTACGCAATCGCCCCGTTCTGAAATTTCAGAGAAAGTTGGTAATGAGCAGTTCTTTATACAGTCTCTTCATGTATCACGCCCCTTAGCATTATTATGGGAAAATTGCTGCAGGCAAGTACCTGGCAGTGTGTTTTCCCTCAATTTCTGTATAGCATATTACCTACGCGCGTCTGAAAAGCCACGTACATCTTCACAAAGGGAATTTGCGTACACTTGGAATTTTTAAATGCATTCGTTGTCAATTTTTTCACTCAAAATGTTACTTGCGAGTCTGTACAGGCAATCGCGGCCTATAAAATCTATTTCATCCAGGCGCGATAAACCATAGAATTCTTTGTTCTGTGCTTCGTAGATTCTTGTGTATTCGTGTATCGGCGTAGCAACTCTGAATGCTATAAGCACCATATCCGAATTTCGAGACAGCAACGCTACTTGCCATCATAATTGTCTAAGATACGTGTCTATTGCATTTTCGGCAAACACTCTATATGGCGCGGACAACATCTGTGATCAATGCAATTGGAAAGTCACAACGCACAATTCGCGCAGTCCATCAATGTCTCTGGCTGTAGATTTTCGAAAAAGTCTCAATAAAGTATGTCCTCTACAATGCGTCGTAGTTTGGGCAATGATAAGCAATTCACCGCCATCATGAAGTTGCTGGTATAACCTGCTTATGTAGAGGTAAAAGCAGGATTTTGACTACTTTACAATAAATCCAGATAATGCAGTTTTTCCTGTCGTTTAGGTGACAAGGCCTTCACGATGGGAAACCCCGACCTCTCCTCTACCGTCTACAGGTGGGGCTACGAGTGCGAAGAAACCTGCATCTGCCTTGAAGCCGCCACAGTGGGACCTAAAGCCTCCCGGGCCACGTACGCCTGATAGACTCAGGACGGCTTGTCCCCATCGCAAGTCGCACGATTCTGCGAAAGCCAAGGTGCCTCACTGCCGCGATGTCAAGGTAAGACACCACGGGGATTCCTTTTCATTACACCGCTTTAGGTCTCAAATCCAAACTCGCGACTTTGTCCAAAAGTTCTTTTAAAAGCTCACTGACTGTTCTTCAATGTGGGGAATCGTAGTGGCAGTTCCGTAAATTCCCATCAAAGTGGGTGAAGAGGAGGAGGAGCGAGTTACGACGAAAACTGTGCAGTGTGTTGAGCCCACGGAAGCGCTTTGGGCCACGCAGACATACCGACATCAAGATTGCTTCTTCGGGAGAGGTGATGGATCGTAATTATCTGAGATATGTGTCTATTGCATTTCCGGCCAACACTCTATATTGCGTGGACAGCATCTGTGATCAATGCAGTTAGGAAGTCACAACGCACAATTTGCGCAGTCCAGCAATATTTCTAGCTATATACTTTTGAGAAAAAATCAATAAAATATGTCATATTCAATGCGTTGCACTTTGAGCGATGATAGGAATTTCAACACCATCATGAATTTTGCCTGTATAACCTGCTTATGTAGAGGTAAAAGCAGGGTTTTTACTACTTTGCAATAAATCCATATAATGCAGTTTTCTCCTGTCGTTTCGGTGACGAGGCCTTTACGATGGGGAACCCCAACCTCTCCTCTACCATGTACAGGTGGGGATACGAGTGCGAAGAATTTTGCATCTCCCTTAAAGCCGCCACAATAGGACCTAAAGGCCCCCGGACCACGTACGCCTGATGGACGCAGGACGGTGTGTCCCCATCGCAAGTCGCACGATCCTGCCAAAGCCAAGGTGCCTCACTGCCGCGATGTCAAGGTAAAACATCACAAGGATTACTTTTCATACCACCGCTTTTAGGTCTCAAATCCCAACTCGCGACTTCGTCCAAACATTCTTTTGAAAGCTCACTGATTGTTCTTCAAGGTGAAAAATCGTAGCGGCAATTCTGCAAATTCCAGTCGAAGTAAATGAAGACGAGGAGGCGCAAGTTACGACGAAAATTGGGCAGTGGGATGAGCCCACAGAAGCGCTTTGGGCCACACGAACATACCGACATCAAGATTGCTTCCTCCGGGAGAGGTGATGGGTTGGTGATAAGCATGGCGCATGTGGAGGCCACTACCCCCCTGGACTTTTCGGCCCTCACGGACTTCGATATGGCGATCCAAAAGACGGCTAGAGAAGGGAGGAATACGTGACCTGTCACATCAATGGGCCCGACATGGACTCCGACAGTATTTTCGTAAGCATCGCCAGGTCTGGCACGAGGTGAGCGCTGTGTTGGGATGGCGAAACGGGACAGAAAAGGTCTATTGAAGCAGGGAAACATCACTATTCTTACAAGGTTTTGTAGTTACCTTGAGTAAGGCAGAAATACAATCCTTATGGAGCAAGGATACTTTTTTGGCGGAAGAACTGCAAAAAATCAAGCATCAGCAGAACACCGCTGGCGCAATGCTCTGCTCTAAAGGGGGCGTCGATCTCCACACGTTCTGCAATGTGGCTGAACATCAATGCGAGAACATCCTAGTGATGGATTTTAATGACGGTAATGATGGTAGTGATGGTTTGTGGTGGCGATGTCAATGCGAGCGACATTCGTTTGGAACTAGAGTTGTGTACTGCTGAATATTCACCGCTTCATCGGTCGAACAGTGTTAGACGAAAATGGGATCAAATGCGGAATTGGTGCCACTGTGTAGGACTATCTCGAGCATCTGCTGGGCGGCCGCAAGTAACTATTGGACATCAATCCCAAATGAGGCATTCAGGCGCTTCTCCTGTTCTGGGCTCATGGGAGGAAATTGAGACGGCTGCAGTCTTGCGTTTCGAACTAAATACATCAAGAAGAGGACATGGCAAACGTTGAGCTGCGCATTGAGTTCGCGGAAGCGCTCCTGGTCCCATCAAGTTTGGTGACATCGAGTTTGGATTTCTGCTGGAATATCAAAGACACTACGATGAGGCTGCCCTAGCTGTTTTCAACCCATGGTGGCGAGGCAGACGCGAAGCTCCATATCGCGAGCTTCGATGGCATTAAGAGACACAGATTCAACAGGAGGGATCCCCCCTGTCCCCTAGCGTCAGTTTCTCTACTACTATGAATTCCAGATTGATGCTGCCAGAGGCCTAATGCGGTGTGTGCGATTGAGAAACTTAAATATTGCGTATACATTTCTGTGGAAAGCATCCGCGCATGCTGATATATACTTATTGCCCATTTTTAAATTTGCATTTCCGCAAAGCAAAAACAGAATGCTGCCTGGTCCAATGCGCTTGCAATGCTTGCCACTCAAAATTTCTCTGCAATAGAGATGCGGAGGAAGTAGCCCAGCGATTTTCTTTTTGCACATGTCCAAACACGTTTACTCGTTCTAGAATTAATAATATGCCCAATGTCATTTTGATAACATTTGTAAATTTGTGATGTGCGTCATCCAGGAAAGTGCACGTACCAATGGTTCTGTTTCACTGCATTAGACAACAGCAAATTCTTTTTGGAAGCACTTTTGAATATAATATGCACGATATTTTTTATGTATATTCAAATTTAGTTAAAGTCCTTGTTGTATTTTCATCATTGAAATTTGAGTAATGAAATGACACTCACCATCATTTGGCGTAGTTGTTTTACGGACCTGCACATATGTGGGGTGTACTTACGGCTCTTCTGTCAGCTCACAGCAACTCATTTTGCTTCATGGTCTTTTTGGTAAGCAGGCCGCTATCGTTGG
This sequence comes from Ostreobium quekettii, assembly GCA_905146915.1. Lineage (NCBI taxonomy): Eukaryota > Viridiplantae > Chlorophyta > Ulvophyceae > Bryopsidales > Ostreobiaceae > Ostreobium > Ostreobium quekettii. Next base: position 100,914 of record CAJHUC010000282.1, read on the forward strand.
CATTCCCGCATTCCATCTTCTGTGGGTGAGGCGCTGCAGGTGCGAAGACAATTACGCATCTACCCTGAAGCCGGCACAATAGGACCTAAAACCTCCCGGACAGCGCGCGCCTGATGGACGCCTGACGAAGATCCCCCCGCCCGAGCCGCCCGACGCCGTCGCGATACGGACCATATCGTACCGTATCATACGGTAGCTCCAGGGAGATCGAATGGACCGCAAAGGTGCATCTGCTAAAGGAGCTGCAGGAGGTTTCCGCGAAGTTTAAGCGGCGTGCGATGGACGCGGATCCCACGGCGTGCTCGGTGCCTCAGAGCGCCATATCAACAACGCCCGGCCAAATATGGTACGTTCAGACTGAGAGGGTGCACATTCGGTGCGCACTGCAATCACCGCCCTGCAGCAACTTCTTAATCGGCGGTGCCAATAATAGAACAGCGATGGAATGAAACTGCATGCAATAATGGTTTGTCTCTGTGCCTGACGAATCGCTAATATGCGCTGTGAAAACTGGGAGTAGTTAACAGGTTTGTGCAAATAGGGTGTTCATAGCACGAGCTATTGTCACACTTGCCATTAGCAGCACATTCAATGAAATTATTTGCTTGACGCAAAGAAAGCCACCATTTGCAAATCCATGTACGACCATCCAGACCTCCTATTCTTGCACCGAGATCCTGTAACAATATTCGTGTCTGCGCAATTGATGCACTCCGAATGTTGCGTAACTGATTTACTCCATGAGTTTCTCTGCATCCTTTCAGGACTCATAGTGAAGACGATCGCTCTTCCAAAATTCTTCAAGCATCGGCTCGTAATAATCCAAATCAGCGTCGACATGAAAGCGCAGGTCATCCACTGATCCTGCAGAGGCTATATGCCGTACTACTTTGACTTGAAGGTAGAATATTGTGGGGCTTCCTTTTCGCATCAACGCTCTGTAAATCTCGTCTCCATATAGGCAAAATTTTCCAGAATTTGTTTCTTAGCTCACCGTTTGTTTTTCCAGGCGAGGAATCGCAACGGCAATCCCGCAAATAATGGTGCACTGCAAAACATGAGGCGCGTGGCGGCCACCATCCCCCTCAACTTTTGGGCGTTCACGGGCCTCGACATTCGGGAAGACATCACGGAGAAGTACGGGGCGGGTAAATCCCGACATGGACTTCGACAGCATTCCAGCCTGCAGCGCAAGTTTAGCATGAGGTGAGAGCCACGCTCCAATGGCGAAACGAAATCCAGTAAAGGTCCATTCAAACCCGGAAAATGTCATAATTCTGACGAAGCGTTTATATGCACTTGTGGGGGAAAGCAGAAATCCAAAATATCTGGAGCAAAATATCGGTGGCCAAAATGCGAGCGAATCAAGCATCAGACAAACGCCGCTAGCTGGCTGCCTCGTTCTTAAGGGGCCGTCGATCCCCAGTCGTCCCCCCGAGTCTTGATGGCCATCAGTATGAAGACATCTCACTTGTGTTATTTAATAATGACCACGATAACGATGGCCATGAAAGAAGCGAACGGCGTCCACTGCAGCCACTTCGGGTACCTTCGGGTATTGTACCGCTTCAGCAATCCGCCAGCTTTGGGCACCCACGGACAGTTGATGCCATCTGCGCAGGACAATATTGAGAATCTGCTACGGCGACGTGCGCCTGGGCGACCAAAAATGCCAATTGAACACCAATCTCCAATTGCGATTCAGTTGCTTCTCTAATTCTGAGCACATGGAAAAAGTTGGCTACAGCCTCGTGCTTGCAAGCAAAGCAACGACATCAAGAGGATTACAGGGCGAATACGATTCCATGGAAGCGCTTTCTGGGCCCGGAGATGGCTTCGATATCGAGGTTGGGTTTCTGGTGAAGGCCAGAAAACACCGTGAGGTGGCCATGCGATGTCTTTTTCATGCGAACGAGGCGCACATCGAGCTGCCCACACCATGGACTTTGACGACAACCGGAGGCTCAGATTCGATAAGAGGTAATCGATACTAACAGCGGCGCAAAATCGGTGTGTGCAATTGACAGAAGCCAACTTTTAAGATGTATTATTTTTCAAATTATACACAAATATTAATCTATGTATGCTACCCATTTTGAGCTTTGGATTTTCGCAAAGTATAAAACAGAATGCTGCCAATTTTGTGCCCTTGTATGGAGCACGCCGAAATTCCTGTGTAAACTATATCGAGAGGAAATACCCCACAACGTCTGTTTTGCATAGGTATGTGGCTGAAATATTGACTCTTTCTAACGCTATCAATGTAGTCGGTCTTTTGATTAAATTTGATGAATTGAGGCTATGTGGCATCCACAAACATACTTGTGCCAATCGCGTTGCTGCACTGTACTATTCAATAGAAAGTATATGTGCCATTTTGGGGGGAGTTTACAACAAAACATGCTCGATGTTTTGTGCATTTTTTAATTGAAATAGTGAGAGAAAATCTTTGACCATTTCATGTAATGTTGTAAAAACTTGCACCGATGTACAGAAGCTTCACGAGTTTTCTGCTACCTCACATGTTTCCATTTTTGTTCCTGTCTTTTCAGTGATCATACCATTATCATGGACTGCCCATTTTGCATACATTTGGCTGATTGCAGATTTTACTTCATCCATAATTTATGCGTGCCATCGGTCTCTTCTCACTGAACAGCTCAATAGCTGTTCTAGCTGTCCATATTCGAAAACATTTTCAGCAGTATCTAATTTGCGCTTCGAAATTCAATGAAAGGATGAAGAAATCGCCATCGCATCACGCAATTGCTTTCGATACCTGTACGTATGTGGGGAAAACTCACAAAGATTCTACAAATTTACATGCATGTATTTCCGGTGATCAAATTCTTTAATAATACAGCCCTAATATCTTCGCCGCAGTCTACGAGTGGAGCAAGACTGCAAAGAAATTGCAGCCTACAGCAGCCGCCATACGACCCAAAATTTCTAGCATATTAGGCAGATTTGAAGCTGTTGGACCACGTGTCCGTGGTTGACGCCGGACGACGACCCCCCTTCCCGTCTCCAAGCTCACCCGCCTCACACCCAGTCCCACGACGGCATCGTCATCTTACCGTTGCATGGCGGATCGGATTGACCGAAGAAGCTGCGTCTGGCGGGGAAGCTGCCGGTGGTGTTTGCGAGGTTTACGCAGCGTGCGAAGGACGTGATCCCCGTGGGTGCTCTGCGCCTCAGAGCATCGATGTGGAGCTCCTGAACAAGAGTGAGAAGCGGTGCGTTCAACATTTCAATCAATGCTATGCACTAAGCCACTAGTGCCCAAAATACAGTGCAGTGGTGCGAATATCCATCTTTCATGACAGTGCTCCGAAGTAATTGAACAAAATCGGTGTGCTTGTCCGGCAGTGAGGTGCTCATAGTATGCAATAGAATTCCTGAAATACTGGCGATATACTAGCAACATAATTAATCCACACATTCAATTGGAAGCAAAGCAAAATGCAATTCTGAGAATCCAAGGACGAAAAATCCACGTCTCGTTGTCTTGCGCAGCGCTCTGCGGGAAAATATTCACATATAATCAATTGGTTCACGTTCCATGCTGCAGAGCTGATTTACAATGTGCGATTCTGAACAGTCTATCGTGCTGTATCTGGATCTCCAATGCACACATGCTTCCGCAATGGCCTTCGCAGGTGGACCGTACTGCAATGCCACTGTTGCGATGCACCCTCATCAAGAAGCTTGTTGCTTGTGAAGTTTATTTTACTCTTGAGTTGGCCTCATTGCACCAGGGAAGGCCAATCTGTCGTCACACTGGCATAAATAACGTGCCCGCACAGCCACTAGTCATATGCTGGGGCCCTGAACGCTCCCCAAAATGTTGAAGCTCATTTGGCACTTTCTTCCTCGCAAATGCGACCCCACTCAGAGCGCCTTTTAAGTGCTTCATGGGTGGGGGATGCAACTGGCCGTGGTGATGGAGGCGCATATTGCAATCTAATTTTCCTCACCGCACACACGCCAGAAGCTGCTGCTGAACCCGGTGTTTTGTTGGATGTCGAAGTACGAAAAGGTGCTTTTGTTGCTACATTTCCAGGCTCATCGGAGTGTCGAGGTCTTGTTGAATTAGCAGATCGATGTCAGGGGCTGCTCGGTCTTTAGCAGCCATACGACCAGCATGAGACAACGACGGACGATTTCAACAAGGGCGGAATCAGGAGATTTCGGGCAAGTTTTGGTGGCGTGGGCGGTGGCGATCAAGGGCCGATGGGGCGCGTTATGGATCCCCATAAGAGCTCGTACCGATTGGAGCCAGCCAAGCGGGCGATCGTGCCACGGGCACGAGGGCTTGATGGTGCGCTCCACGATGATCGCCAAGCCGGAAGGCCGGAATCTCCTCCCGCTCGTTGTAGTTGGCTGCGAGGCCCAGCGCCTTCCACATGGCTTGCGGCCTGTCTTTCTTCCATTCGCGTAGTTCGGGCACCATGCCGTCATGCGATCCCATGATGGTAAGGTCGCGATAGGGGGCCACCGGAGACGCCCGCTCGTGAGGCCGCTCTGAACGCCCTTCGCGTTGGCGACGGCAATGCCCATCGCAGATGTGCTCAGGGGGCGATCACCGCTGGAAGAGGTAGACGGGGCGAGCGCTTCGATCCGTGCACGTTGCCAGGGAGCTCATCCCGACGAGCCTGGCGCCACGCGTCCTCGCCATCAGAACACTGGCGTTCGAACCTCCAACGATCTTTGGGGCGGCGCTAGAAGAGCTGGGAATGCCAGAAATTGCAGCGGTCGGGGCGCCCGACGCGCCGCGGGCCTCGGCACTGGGAAGGCCAGCGTCGGTGGTCTTGGTTGTGGGCTGGGGAACCAGCCGGCCGTCTCGTTGCCCTCCTCGCCAGCGGGGCGGGAGCGGGGGCACCGCGGAATTAATGATTAGCGGTTGTTTGGGCGCGCTGTTCATTTTTCAAATATCTTTTGGCGCGGTTCACGAGCGGGGTCCTTTGATTACACCGGCTGGGCGGCATCGCGCTATAGCGATTTGGCAAGACTGCCCACATGTACCTTGTTGTAGCTTACATGAAATTTGATTACATTCAAAGAATATGATGCATCATCAGCTGCGCGCCAGATTTCGACACCCAATTGGAGTATCCTTAGCAAGAATGCTCATCCACATCGCTTGCCTTAACAGGAAACCCAGTGGAGAATGGGCGCCGTAACCGAAGCCTTCAATCCTCGCCTCAAGTCTCCCAAAAGAACGTCAACAAGGGTACGAGACAACGCGCCAGCGAGCCTATCGAGAAGGTGTGGTACTACCCCGACTTGAAGGTGGAATAGTGGGGCTTTCTTTTCATACCAGCGCCTGATTAGTTCTCATCTGCGAATGCACAATTTGCACTATTTTTAAAGCTGACAGTGTGTCCTTTAAGGTGAAAACAACATCGGCAATTCAGTAAGATATCACTAGGAAAAAAGGGCAAAATAACACGTGTTCAAACGTGGACAAAGTTTACGGGTTTGTGTTATTTTTCTGCTCTTAGCGTGTAGAACTTTGATGAAATGTGTTTTATGTGTGTTTGCAAAAGTGTTATTTGGCTCTTTTTTTCCTAGTGATATCGCGCGAAACTGGATGGAAACGAGGAGGCGTGAGGCAAGACGAAGGATGAGCTGTGAGATGAGCCCGCAGAAACATTTTTGGGCCCAGAAAAGACATGGACATTAAGGCTGGGTTTCTGACAAAAATCGATGCCACTTTGAGGCCGTTACACATCAGCGAAAATACGAAGAGCCTATGCAGCCGAAGATGATGGGATTTATCGACAATCCGAGACTCACATTCGACAATAAGAACACATACGGCCAGCGGTACGGCTGCAATGTGCGCTGTTGGATTTGAGTATGAAAACAGTTTAGATACATTTAATGTGAAATAATTCGAGTGTATCAATATATACTAGGCATAAAATATGCAGTGGTAATATTGAAGCACGCTGATTCCGAACTTTGCAGAGCCAGGTTTGGAGTTCTGAAGTGTCGCAATCAGAAAACTGACAAGTATAATGCCCCAAAATGCGGCACTTCATGACTTTTTTTCTGGGATTGCTTTCCGGCTCACACCAACTTAATGAACACCAATTTTAATTGCCAAGTTGATATCGATGGGACCAGCAATTGTACAGAAATGCAATGGGACTATTTGAAATGTCTTTTACGATTCAAAGGATTTCTCTCTCAATTCACGCATCATTTTACATTCCAATATGAGATATTCGCTGCAGCATCGAACGAAGCCACTTGACACATAAGTTTGCAAAATTCACAAAATATCCACCGATACACATTTCTTACCTGATTTTTATTGTACTTTTCTTCGATGACCAGACGTTTGCTGGGAACATCCCGAACTTCGGTTCTACAGTCTGTCAGCAAGGTTGCGACTGCGAAGGCTTCTACGTCGAGTCCAAAAGCAGCACGATATGGCCACGTGCGCTCCCTAGAACGTTTCATAACTTTCATAAGAAGTCGAAGCCCAAGAACCCCACCCCACCCCAACCCAACCCCAACCCCAACCCCAACCCCAACCCCAACCCCAACCCCAACCCCAACCCCAACCCCAACCCCAGCCCCGTCCCCATCCCCACCCCCCTCCCCATCCTCACCCCCTGCCCCCCCCGTACCCCCACCCCCACACGCATCCCCATCCCCATCCCCATCCCCATCCCCATCCCCATCCCCATCCCCATCCCCAGTCCCCTACCCCACCCCCGCTCTTCATCCCCTCCGCCTTCATTGGGGCCTGCCAAGGACTTCCGCGGACTTCAAGATGCATGAGATGGATGTTGTCCACGTGCCGTGCTTGGTGCCCAAGATCGAGATCAACATGTGCTCTGCAGCACAACGGCTGTGGACACGGCGTTCAGAGTGAGAGGAATGCATTCCGCATTTCAATTCAAAGCGTTGGACTAAATGCTGAGTCGATGCTACCAAAATCCATACGTAGTGTAGTGGCACCATATTCTGGAATAAATTGGCAAAGAAGTTGACGTGTATTCCGATGTTTGCATTTCCGTAGTAGCATGTTATCGAGTACTTGTAGTGCTAGTAATTTTAAATACATTCTATTTATATATTCATTGAAAGGGGAGCACCACATAATATATAAAACGCGTGCTCCACGCGGCGCTCTCTTATAAATTATCACAATCTTGCAATGCGATTCGCTTCTCATGCTGGAGAAATGATTTACACTATGCGCTTCTCTGCAATGTAGATTCTGCATTCTCGCATGCAGCTTAGTCGTGTCGAATGCGTGTCCGCTTGAGTTGTGCGCATCTCAGCCGGATCGAACTTCAATTTGTTCATAGCGATGCAACCAAAGCAAGGATCTGGTGATTCCCAGGGACTCGCTCACTCTGGATGTGGGGCCGACAAGGGAAGAGTACGTCGTGGCGACGCTGGATATCCAAATGCTCAATCAGAGAATCTCAAAGCTCTGACAAGGTATACCTTTTCACGTTTCACGTAGGATGTGAGAATGGCAGAGTTTTATGCGCATTACTGGTGCTGTGAATGGCAGCACCCAAAATAATACGGCAATATCAGCAAGTTATTATTTAAGAAATCTTCCCCATTCCAGCGGTTGGGTCTCGTTCACAGAAGTTTTCAGTATTTCCTTTTTGGAACCTACGATCTCACACTGGCCATCCGGCACGCAGCGCTCTGGAGGTGGTGCCGTCTGTGGACGCCGTAGACTTCGGTTTCGAATTTGGCGCCATGATGGTAAATGCGAACAGTATTCAATTGGAACCCATATTGTACACGTCAATGTTGTGCCATTTAAGAAGTTCAATGCTGTCATATACAGACAACAATTGCAGGAAATGGGCAATTCTTGTCATTGCGCAGACACTCTCAAGAATCTACTTCAGGGACGTGCGCCTTGGCGGCTATCAACGCCGATTGGACATCAATTTGATGCCATCAACCCAACTGTTTTCCAACTTCGGCCCGCGGAAGAAAGAAGCACAAAATCAGGCTGGCGCCCCAGGCCAAAGAGTATAACGCAGGTGAGGTAACGAAATGCATATGGGCAACGCTGGAATCAACTAAACAGCACGCTCTAGCAAATTTAGCAACCGTCCATTCAAAATTGTTGTCAGTGGTGCGGATACCAATCAAAGCATGAGCACGTGACCTGTGGCTTGTGTGGTCATATCTTTGCCTTTGAATTCTAACTGACGAGCATGAGCTACTACATTTCTAGAACATGACAAATCATCATCGGAATAATCATAAATATTTCGAAGTATTTCGATGAACAATACCAATGTACTCCACAGCAATGCTCACCCACTGAGCTTGCCTCAACAGGAAATGAAGTGTAGGAAAGCGCAGGAGCAGAAAGCCCAATTTTCTTCAAAACGAGTGTCTGCATCATCAAGCGCATCATCCTGAGAAACTACAAAAAAGGGTGGCTCGTTGTCGCAAATACAAGGTAAAAGAATGCGTAAAATTTTGCTTTCCAAACCACCGCTTGCAGCTCTCATGTCGAAATTCGCAATTTTGTGTAAAAACTGCTTATGAGCTCACCGTTTTCCACGTCTGTATTTGCGCAATTCTACGTCTGCTTATGGTTATCAATGCAAAGGCGATCAGTTTTATTGTTTTAATGCCATTTTCGTCCAATTTATCTTCAAACTTGCAAGTCAAGTGGGCGTCACCTTCACATAATGCTCAATCTCCTCAGAAGCCATTCTCCAACTCTCCTCAGAAGCAAAGTTGCGCTGAAGCAGCATTTATTTTTCAATACACCCTTGGTTATGAAATACCAAGTGTTTAATCATGTGCACTTGGGCGGAAACTGAGCTGAAGTGCCGCATACTGCATTGGAAACGCGATAGAACACTTGGTCTCATTCTACCGATTCTATTCAAGTAGCACTTCGCCAGCAGAGTATCACTGAGAAGTTTCACAATTTTCAAGCTCTTATTTACCGGGGTTTCACGCGATAGGTACAAGCTGGGATTGCGCACTGTTCCTCCAAGGGAATTGGAGATCCTCAAACTGCAGTAAGAGACTTTGGACAGCGAGACAGCGAAGATGAAACCGCGGCAACCTCAATTGCTGGAAGCAACAAAGGAGAAGGAGGGCTCCGTGGTTGATCGGAGGGATCAAAGGGGAGGGGGAGGGGGCCCGTCCGTAGCTATAGTTATCAGCTGCTGGTCCTTAGCTACAAAAATCAGCTGCCGGGTACCCGGACTACCGGGCCCGGTAGCTTGGACTGGCAGTAGCTATCAGTCACGAGTACAAGGAAGGAATCGGCTATTGGGTGCAATAACAAGGCGAGCATTGGTTAGTAGCTGGAGGGACAAAGCGAACATTAGCTATTGGCAACAGTGGCAAGGCGCGCATTAGCTATTGGCAGCAATAACAGGGCGGGAATTGGTTATTTGTCGCAAGCACAAGGCGGGCATTAGCCATTGGCCTAAAGCGCGAGACGGGTAATAGCTACTAACCGCAAGGAGAAGCCGAATCGGACAGAAGACGGCCCCCTCCCCCTCCCACTGATGAGAGGGCCCCTCAGAGACCAGGAGGGGCGTTGCGTCGGCAGGGCTGGGTGGCCACCGCAATGGGCTGACCCAGCACGACGGGTGAGGCGGGGCTGTGGGCCGTGAGGGGCCAATGGGGGCGGCAATGCGGGGAGGGAGTTGGCATGGACCTGAGCGTACCGGGCATGACAAGGGAAGGTGAGCATTGTGGCAAGGTTGAGGAACTTATTTTGTTTATGGTCGTATGTGACACGAGCAGCAATGCCAGAAAGTGCCAGAACATATTGTTCACTTATTGTAGTTCAGTTGCTAGTTTGGCTACATGTCTATCTAAGTCTATCTAAGCATATAGTTTTACATAACATAACACAGGATAAAAATACTGCCAATTTTGAAGACTGCGTTGTGTTTTATAGGTAAACTACATACAGCCAAACTAACGACTAAATTACAATAGAAAAAATAATATTATGTAGCCGCAAAAATTGACGTACATATCCAACAATAATTAGTAAAATACAATAAAATTAAGAATCACCAAGTTATTGCGTAATTTGCGTCAGAGCACTATGTTGCAAATGTCAATTTTACATTTCATAATGTGAATATATTGCGCTCAATCAAAATTATCCATATAGACATCGCCATTGTAAGAATATTAGTGTCTAGCGACAATGTGGCGCAATGCTACTATATTGCGCCTAATATTTCACTGAAAACCACAACATATAACAGAAAAAACTCCATGCAAAAAGTCACGAATATATTGTGCACTTCTTGGATACCGGTTGACTTCCGCCAATTCAACACAATGTGCTGAATTGACAAGCTATGAGGAATAATTCATATGGAGCTATTCCTACATGTCGGATGAAGCCATGTGGTAACCACAACCAGAGTTTATTAGACTGGTCTGACTTGGTCTGACCATGGACGCGCTTGGTGGCCAATAGTTGGGAGCCATTATACCAATCATTTTTGATGCCATTGAAAATTTTTGGCGTGACTTAAAATATGTTCCTTTCCCCTTAGTGAAGCTGATGCCCAGCAGTGGCTGGATCTATCTTTGCTAGGATTCCAATAATGTTAGCTTGCGAAAAACAACAAACAATGCGAATGGAGACAGGGAGGAAGATGGACTGGGGATAGGAATAGGAATGGATACGAATCTCTTTCCATTCTGCGCGCAAAGCAGGTCGGCTAATTTGGACCACAACTCATCAAAATCATTGACGTGTGTTGTTTGGAGTGATCTTGGGTGTTTATGAACGATCTCGGTTTAATTTATGCAAGTTTGGTAGAAGTGCTGCCCGGTCGTTGGGTTGTGGTTTTGTTGTTAGGGTTTTCTAACAAAATGCGGGCATGAAGCCAATCGCCGTGCTCATTTCTGCATCCAAATAAAATCGCTCTTATTTATATCATACTGTGATAGTAAAGAACATCAAAAAAATCGAGGATGCTGAGTTGTCATACACAACACCCATCGGTAAATTTGTGCGCTTTGGGACAGTGAGGCTAGTTTTAACATTGAAGAAAACCTTTAGAAATCCCAACATATTTCGTCATCATCATTCACAAATCCAGAACACTGGCATAGTAAACCATAACTTACTTTTTTACACGTCAATGTAGTGAGAAAACCAAATACCATAAAGCCTGGACTTCGGCTTTCTGTAACGCCACAGCATGAAACATGTAGTGGCAAAATTTTCATGGACAAAGAGCAAGTTAAGAATTTGAATCCAAGGACAAAATATTTTTTGTCCGTTGTTATTTTTAGCCATGCTCCCATTGCACTAAAACGAATATATAGTATAACTAAACACAAATTGGAAAGAAACTATTTAATGCATGTCCTAAATACTCAACAGCACAGAAATTTTTCAAAGTAATTCAAAGCGCAATATTTGATATTTAAACTTGTGTTCATGTGCGGAGAAACGCAACTTTGCAATTTTTAAAACACATTGTTTCTATCACAACGGCTGTCGCCAAGACAAAAATTTTGACGAAGCAATGGTTTTCAAACAATGAAAACGGTCCTCTCATCGCTATCGACGCTGTCATCACTCGTCCATTGCACATAGATTTCCTCATCTAATGTTCAATAAAGAGCATTTTCAGCCTGCGCAAAGCAGGTTTTGGATCTTTCAGATCGCTCGTCCCAGGCACTTGTTGGAACCGGGGCCCTGAGTTGCAATGATTTTATGTGTCATTGCAACCTAGTAAGAACCACCCGTATTGAAAGCATTGTGACCGCAAATAACTACAAATGTACAGCTTGCGCAAGCGACAAATGATGTTGTTGTTTTCAAATTGCCCCAATTTTTTTCCTTATCTTCATAGCTGTGATGGCTACACCCTTCCAAGTAAATCAAGCCTCTTGGATACATATGCTAAATTGGGGCGACGCATTGCGTCACACTGGGACTGAATCCTCAATTCGTAGCCAACGACAGCTATTAAGGCAATGGTTTAGTTATCCAAACTTAGAATTGCATAAATTTTCATTTATTTCAACTTTGTACCCTGATACAAAAGAAATTTGCGCCCAGTTCAACTTTATCTGACCGGTTCGTTATGGTACATTCCAGTTTTCTATTAGCAAATTGTCATGTCCCAGGCCAGGAAAGTTGAAGCGCAAAAACACACACCTGACAAAATGACCTGTGTTTATGCCTTCTGTAATGAAGAATAGGAATATCTAAGCTGCATATTGCAATCAAAACAGCTTTACATGCTCATGGGGCACTGTATTTACAACATAATGCAATTGGGCGAAGTGTTGCGATCGCACTTCAACAACGTTGCTGCCGCACGTGCAGCCGGTAAATGGTCGAGCTTGAGATTTCTTGCCTTGGGAGATAGAGTCGCGCGAAGCTCTCTGTTTATGGTGCGAAACTAATCCCAATGCATTTTACATGCTTTTCTTGCTGATTTTAAATCTTTTAGGCGTGGTACACAATGGTTTGGGGCGGGACGGGGAGGAGGTGGGGGAGGGGGACCGGGACGCGCATGGTGCTGAATGCATTTTGAAATCAAATTCAGTTGTGATTGTCGACCACTTCCCAGAACAAATTCCATTAATTCAAATTTACGATATCTGTACAAGAGATGAAATCCCAAAACGCACATTTAAATCAGACGGAAAAATCTCTAAACCATCATCTCAAGGTGCATATGAAAAACTCGGCTTAGCCGCCTGCTGCAAAATACAAAATGACGTTTATTTGCTAATGACATTGGCGATCAGGCTATCACCTCCCTAGGAGCCAGCTTTGATTAGGTGGTTGCACTGGCCATTAGTAACGCGCCGCTGGGAGAGCTCGAGAGTAGGTTGACACACTGGTTGAAAAAGAAAACCTTCGACATGGCGACTTACACTTTTTCTTGAAACCTGATAAATTTGGAATTTTCAGTGAAGTCGATGCGAAATCAAGATTTCGTTATCTTGAATTTGACTGTAGTTTGGATGCCATAATCTGTTCATGCCCGCAATTATGAAATCAAAAGAATTTATGAGTGTATCTTCAATTTTGGGCATAAAACTAGCAGTTCAAAATGCAGACACTATTCGTTGCGGGATAAAGGAAATACATCACTTTGAGACCTTGAAAACTCCTGTATCCTAAATTCGGAAGTTAAATTATGTCTGCACACGCCACATGCTCAAAATTGTTGAGTCTGCCTCGCACGCCGCGTTTAATATCAGAATATGCTATTCCATTTCTACTCACAAACGTTGTCGAATGATATGCGATACAGTACCTAAACAGATATGAAACTAACTTGGAAACACTAAATTAAGAAAATGCAGAGACGCAAACTTACAAAAATGGTAATTTAATTTGCTTGCTTCAGTATTTCCTGACATGACAGCTTTGCTGTATGTGATGAAGAAGAATTCTAAACTTATTTAATATTCTCCTCACTACACATTATATGCTATGAATATTCTCCTACATATGCAAATTTTTATGAAGAACTTGCAAAAGCAGAAAGCAACTGAAACCAGCCAAACGACAAGTCGACATTATGCTATTCCTTTTAATCAACAATTCGCCAAATCATGAGTCTCAGAGGTTAAGTTCCTTGTCACCCTGCGGCAATATCGGTGGTGGACAGAGTATGATGCAAGCAATATTTTAATGTTCAACGACGTTGGGCAATTAAATAATTATGAAGCCTTTCTGACCACAGTACAAGATTACTTTATGAAAACATCAAATACAGTATTTACACAAAAAGTTGTCATGAAATTTTGGTGCCCATCTGTCAAAAGCTTACTGCTATGAGCTAAAATAAGGTGAACGAAAGAATACTGTCCTCTTCTTAGCATTCCTGAAAGAATGCACAATTCGAAGTTGTGATTTAATAGCAGGTGGCACCGAATTACTCTCAACAACACTCTGACTACAGCTTTATTATCCTGAAAGCACTCTGAAAATGCCTTGAATTTCCTTGTACTGGGATTGTGGAGGGTGGGATGGGTGGATGGGGGGGCACGTGGGCAGTTTTTTTGGGGGGGCGAGCAAGCGGCTGCAATGGTGTTTCCTTAAGGAAAATACCCAAATTCATCCAGCACTGTAGAACAGGTGATCGCAGTATGATCGCCTCTATATCAAATTGAACCCAACTCCATTTCAACCATTGTGCTAGTCCCTGAGAAAACTCAATCCAATGTATTGAATTTGCTTTGAATTGACTGGCAACCGGTATCAAGAATTGCACAAGTTCAGTGCACCACCTGTGCACTTTCAATTGATCAAAAATTCTACCATTGTTACAATAACCCATTTGAGAATACACTACAGCACCTGGCACTTTTGGGCAATGCTGCTCTTTATTCACTACTTCCATGAACAAAATAAGTGTCTCAATTTTGTCACAATACTCCCTTTTGTTCCTTGTTGTGCCCGGGCGCTTGGGCCCAACCCAGCGCCCGACTTTGCATCGCCGCCTTTCGGCGGCCCCGATCGCCCAAGCTGCCGCCACCCACACCACGGGCCGGCCCGGCGGGGGCTGCCTCGTTCCTGTCGGCCCTCGCCCCTCCATTAGCGCAAGACTGGCGCAGATTCGACATGCAATGACAGTGGAACCGAAGACCCCCACCGCTCTGTCGCCGCCCAGAGATGACCACAGACGAAGATTGTGAGCAATGAGGGTCCAATGGCGAAGACAAAATGAGGTCATGGGGCAATCACTGCCCAAAGTTGTACCCCTGAACGCTTTGGAAGTGGTTCCAGATTCTTTCAAGGAAACAGGCACATAGAAAGACGAATGGGAAGCGTGAGCGACGGCGACTGGGGCGGCGATGGAGCGGCAAACAGATGTGGATACCAATCAGGTGTGTGACAACCTCTAACTCTTGGATGGGCCATGGCCTTGCGTTTCCGGGACTTACGTTCCATGAATTGTCCTTTATGTGCAGCTCCCTTTGAACTGCAAATCTGAATGATTATTTGATAATAAGCGCAGAATATTGAATATTGTTTGGATAGATGTGAGTAATGCCTATGTCACCTTTCTACCTTCATTCAGCGACTGCAAAGTCTTGATTCTTAACTATGATAACAAACTACTGCGTCATATTGAACATGTGGTGCACAAGAAATTGTGCTCTAAGCAGACCGAGAGGCGCACAAGCTAGTAACTGGCCTTGTTTCGTTGAGCGCCTGCCAATGTGGCCTTTATGACAGAGTATATTATTCTAGCATTTCAATGTGCTACAATGACTTCATGTACACATGAGAAAACAACCTAACTAATTTGACGTTATGTGCCTTCAAAGCTTTCAAAACCTAGTGCAGTGGCTCACACCAATTCCCGGCAATCCTAATACACAACGTGATCTTCGGTTCAGGTGCTGGAGCTACATGAAGGGCTGTATGAGGCGCGTTGGGAAGCGAATCTCCGGTATTCATATTTTTTCAGGGCAAGGTCACTGGACGCAAAAAATGACCAATGCTCGACACGACATCGCGTACTTCGCCACGGCTGACAGTTCTACCGCCGCCAGCAGAGTGTCACGGGCAAGCTCAGCCACTTGAGCAATGCTAGAAGGTGGGGTGAGTCTGTTTGATCACATTCAATAGGATACAAAAGGGCAACCGGCGGGAAATTTTACGTGTAAGGGCAAGAAGATGGAGATTGTGACCAATGATATCAGGCCAAAGTGCTACCGTTTCCTAAGAGGTAATTGTGTGAGTGTTTATCTTAAAGCCAATCGAAGTGAGCCACGTGGCAGAAGACTTGCCCGTGCATTGCAAGGCTTCGAAGAGTGCAGTTCGCTCACATTGTTGGCTCAACAACTTTGGTTGTTTTCTTTCAAGGATGCTTTCGCGGGTCGAATCTACCTATCCGCAACCATGGGCCATCATCAGCGGCAACATGCGCAAGAGGAGGGGCGAGTGAACACCTTAAGGACACCAAAGCCGGCAAGCAGTGTATTAAGTTCGACAATCCTATGGACGACATCCGAGAGGTGCTGGACGAGATGATATCATCATCATGAATCCCTGCAAGGAGCCGTCTCGAGAGGTGTGTTCAACAACCGGGTTCGAGAATTGCAGCTAGCTAGGGCGCGGCTGTGCCTCCAAGCGACTTCCATATGCGTGGCAGCCTTCAACAAGCACACAGACTCTACTGAGAATGGCATTGCGTCAACATCATGCGGCGCACTGGATGTCGATCTTCTTGTTTCCCTGGTAGCCAGTTTGCTCTTTGGCTTTATGTCAACACTGGGAATCCACCATCAGATGCACTGTACTAGCTTTTTTGCCGTGAGCGTTGAAAATTAGCACAAACGGTCCCACCAGTTTCCGGCAAAAAGCTAATTCACAACATTGTCATATGTTGCAGCTGTGGGTTGAGTGCTGGAGTTACGTGAAGGTCTGTGGGAGGGGCGCTGGCAAACGAATCTGCAGTACCTCCATTTCTTCATGGCAAATTTCATTGGAAACGATGAGATGGGCTCTGTGGGACATGGCATCGCGTACACCGTCATTGCCGGCCATTCTGTGCAATGGGAAAGCTCAGCTACTTGAGCAAAATGAGAAGGTGGGGTGAATCTGCTTAATCACATTGTGCAAGATAAGGAAGGGCAACCGCTGGAAAAATAATTTGTGTCTCCCGTGGAAGAAACTAAAATGCATGGAAAGGCAAGCGTACAAAGATTGTAGCCATCGATGGAGAGCAAAACTGCCGTCCATTTCTTTCATGCAAGTGGTGCGAGTAGTTAACGCAACACCCATCAAATGGAGCGACGGGGCCCAAAAAATCTGCCTGTGTGAAATGCAATGTGTTAAGGAATGCAATTCAATTCCCAGTTTTGGCTCAACAAGCTCCGTTTATTTTTTTCAAGGATGCTTTCGAGGTCTGATATCAAAAGCCGCCACCGCGGGCCACCATAAGCAACAACGCGTGCAAGACGACGGACGGCACTCTCGCGACCCACGCAAGAGACTACCTTGAGGACACCAGAGCCAACAAGCGGCGGGTCATATTCGACAAACCTATGGACGACATCCGAGCGTCACTGAAAAACATTACATCATCGCTGTGACTCCCTTCCAAGATGGCGTCCCAGGAGGTGAGCTCAACAATCTGTTTTCCAGTAATGTGGCTGGCTAAGCCGTAGCCATCCCGCAAGACGGTCTGCATTTGTGCAGGGCCTCCCAACAACCGCACACACTTTATTGCGAACGCCATTTGGGGCAACAACAGGTTACGTACTGGAAATCCAGTTTCTTCTTACCCGGTGGCGCTTGCGAATGTGCCCAAGGCAATGTTTGTTGTGAATAGCATTTTGCTTTTGTCCTTTGACGTCATTTCTGTGGATGATCACAAGAAAGGAATAGTTTCCATGGAAACAAGAAGTTTCCAAATTTTGCGAATCAGTTTCAACGTTAAAACACTCGCTCAAATGGGTCTCCCAAGGGCGTAATCTCTAACTGATATGGCTTCAACGCCGGCACTCGCAGTACAGATTCCGGAATTTCTGGGTCTAGGAAGTGGACTTATGGCCACAAGCTCAGTCACAATCGCAGTTCCGCTTCACACCCAGATTGTCGCTTGTTACATTCACAGGAGTTCCTTGCGGAGAGGCCATGAAACTGCGCAGAGCTACACACGTACCGCACCAAACCAGCCAACTTCTCCTTCAAGATTCCACAAGACCGCAGCAGCTCCCAATGCGCCTCCAGTTTGAGAGGACGGTTGGGGGAGGGCTCAAGGAGGGGCACAACGAGGCGCGATGCTCAAGTAATTGGCGAGTCGCGATCAGAAAATCTTTGATGAGATGCCCATCGAGGAGGAAGTTCAATGCCTCAAGTAGCCAGACACGAGCTCTTGCGCCTGCCCATGTAGAAGCCGCTTGTGGACCCCTTGATTTCGTTGGTGATGGGCCGCTCTACGAATTTGCAACCATCGAATGTAATTCTCATTGACATGCTCTAGCGTCATGAGTTGGACAACGGGGTGGCCGTACTTGCCAGCATACGTTTCTGGCATGTGCGCTCATCTGTGAATTTTGTTCTATGTGCGAAAAAGCCCACGGCGTTCCTAAGAATAGCGGTAAATGCGCATAACGTGCACTGGTAGAACAAGCGTCCCCGAAGGAGAGACCTACCTTTGCGAGACAAATAGCTGGCTTGTGTTTTAAGCAATTGAGGCATCGCCAAGTGCGCTGCATCCAACACTTAAAAGTTCTACTTAGGAACGTATTTACCTTAAAAGGGTGAAGTTTATAGTTTAAGGGCTAAGCCTGGTTGAGTCCGATATTTTGGGTTTGATGGTCGGAGACAGCCTCCACCAGGCCGTCTTTCCAAAACGGAAAATGCCATCGACCTTACTGTTGGTGAACTTATGGTGCATTATTATATATCAGAGGAGCGCAGCCGACAACTCCCTTTTCAATTCCCCCAAACACTGTGTCCAATGCAATGCGGGAAAGCACTCAGGGGGAACCAGAATTGGAACCCAATGAGATGCAAGACGAGGTGCTTCAACATGCCCTCGCGCAATGACGTTATCGGTTATCGCTTGATCTCCAGGTCACTAGCCGAACTGCCTGCTACATTCAAGGATGCATCGTGACACCAGGAACTCGTCCATCACACAAGCTAACACCATACATCATCATACAGCAAGCACTTCCGCTCTTTGCCATTTCTTTGGTTTTAGGTCCCCCTCCGTTTCGAAGAACCCGTCTCTACCAATAGCAGCATCAGTCCCACGGTTCCTCCAATTGCCACCGAGCCTCCACCAGATTTCCTTCAATTACCCCACGACTTCCGTCAGCTTCCCTCCAACCTTTCGAAACCTTCCCATCAAATGCCGTACAGCTTTTGGTACTTGCCTACCGTCGCGCACTTTGCGACAGGTTCCCATCAATTGCGGCACATCTTCTGGCAGCTTCCTATCTTCGCCTGCCACAAGCAGCATCACCTCTACGACGCCACACCGCGGTAGCAAGGCCTTTCGAACTCAAAGTCAAACAGCCTCGGAACAAGTAGAGATTTGCTCCCGGCAGATGCGCAGGTCCCTCGAACCACTGTCCACGCTCCAACAATTTTTTCTAATATTTGAATATTTGAAGCCCCTCTCCGCCTTTCTCCACAAAATCCCCACTAATTCTCCGCACCTTGCCCTCCACTACTCCCACAGCGACCCCTACTCCCCACCGATACCAAATTTGGTATTCATTTAAATAAATCCACATTCCCGATACCAGAGCAGTGTTCCGTCGTTTATATCAGAAAAACAACACTTTTGTCGCCACCCCGTTGCCCCGAACGTCCATCCACCAACGGCCGCCGATCGGGGCAGTATCGCCCCATCTGAAAGTAGAATTTTGGGGTTCGAGTTCATATTTCAAATTTCAAAAACCTTTGTTCCAGGACGGGCGCTCCCCAAACGGCGTGCAAAGCCAGTCCTCCACGCCATCTGAAGAGTTTGACGTTTCCAACGAGGCCAGCAGAAGCCGAGCGATGGGCCCTGCTGCCCACGCTGGCGCCCAGCTTTGAATCACACAGTGGACGGATATTGTTACGTTGAATTCCCGCTGAACCCCCGACTCACTCCCCGCGCCAGCGCGACCAGCCGTGTGGTGGCAGCGCTGCATTGGCCACCGCGCACGACTGGCCATACGATGTATCCGAGTGCGGCAATCGCATTGCGAGGCGCGGCGACTGTGTTTGATGTGCGGTGGTTATATGTATCAATCCTCCAGAAGCGTCTCCAGCCACATCCTCTCACTCAGCAGGGTATCGTTGTTGACCCAGTGCAGCAGGTGGAAGATCCTGTAGGCGCAGAAGTGGGCAAAAAAAGTCGCCAGGTAGACGAACGGCGACCACGCCCTTTTCTTTTGCGAACTGATCTGATTGCCCAACATCACCAATCTATTCAATCCATCTACGTATTTCAGCAGATGCTTCCACGACGGCGACAAATGCTGTGGATTCCAGGAATGACATGAACACGCCCTCATCGAGGCTAACTGTATTAACGCCCAGAGCTGGACTACAGCGACCACAACTGCTACACTTTTGAGCAGCACTTTCCTGATGTCACAATGGAGCGCATCTAGCCTGACACAAAGAAAGCGAAACGAAAATTCGTACACCAGGAATGTCTATTCCAAACAACAAATACCGTGTGCACAATCAATACAAAGAATTAAAACGCAACAATCACTTCCAACTACACGTAGACATTGCATTCTGTTTTGTGAGAACACTGTCCGACATCGCCAGCTTGGTGACAGGGCTTGCTTTGCCATGATTTTGGCATATGTGATTGCAACGGACTTCCACATAAACATTGCAACATGCAATCAATCAGTCAATGAACGAGTCAATTCGAAAGTGACACACAATCATCAACAACAGTACAAACTGAAGTACAAACATACAACAAAAATCCAATCAATCAGTTTACCAACTGCAATTGCAAGCATGCCAGCTTGGGCACTCACTGGATACACCCATCCTAGTGTGCAGATGGTAAACGAACAAAGAGAAGACATAAAAGACGACCCAGGCAGGCTTGGTTTTACGCCTTAAAAACTTATGGCACTGACGCTTTTACACGTTGAATTAGTTTCTACGTTTTTGCGCGTAAAAATGAGTAAAAATACGTAAATATGATGTAAAAACTGCTTGGTGTGCATGGACAGTACATACGGATTTACAGACTTCGGAGAGTGGCAGCCAGACGCCTTGGAAGAGGCAGAAGACGAGCTTTTGTTAAGCTCCATTGTCGCCCTTGCCAATGGCGAGTTGTACATTGTGTTGCGGGTGCTGGAGATGGCGGAGGACTGATCATTGTATGAAGCTTTCATCTTGTAAACTGCGTGTGCCAGGGAGCCGTAAAAACGTAAAAATTGCCGTAAAAAATAGGCCCTTTTGCAAATTTACGTTTTGACGCGTAAAAACATAAAAGCAAAAACGTAAACATAAAAAACAAGCCTGGACCCAGATGCCCACCAGGCCTCGAAGTTGGTCGAAGAAGGGCATGCGGTTCATCAACAGTTCCCCGAGCATCAGGAACGCATTGGCCAAGTACTGGGAAAGAAAACAGCAGGGCGCGAGTGAGAGGGTCGGCCAAAGGCAAAAGATCACACGAGCTGAGTGCACTTGCAATTCCAGTCCGACTCCTTGCAAGGGAGGCACTTGTGCACCAGCAATATTGCCGCCGCAGACCTGCCAGCGCCTTGTATGCTTGCCGTTGGGTGGGCGTAATTCAAAGGGGTGGGGAGGAGAAGAGCGCAGGGCGCCAGTTTCGGAGCTCCAAATTAATCTGTTTCCATACAGCGGCATTGCCTTGGGACCGGTTTCTTGCAGAACCATCCCTATTTGGACTTTGAATTGTCATGCCTTTGAGATGATTACCTGACACCGAAGAGACGGTTGTGTTTTTGACTCGTGACTGGGCG
Organism: Ostreobium quekettii; assembly: GCA_905146915.1. Lineage (NCBI taxonomy): Eukaryota > Viridiplantae > Chlorophyta > Ulvophyceae > Bryopsidales > Ostreobiaceae > Ostreobium > Ostreobium quekettii. Next base: position 122,361 of record CAJHUC010000282.1, read on the forward strand.
GGCGGTGAGGGGAAGTGTTCAGTAGACTGCCGCTGGTGGGGCGCCTGGCGGGGAAGGCGGTGGCGCTGCTGCTGGGGGCGCAGCAGTATTGCTCGTACACGAGTGGAGCTAACGGGCGCGGCTGTCACACTTCTGAGGCGTTTATTTGTGTTTGCGCGTTACTGCGACCGGATTTCATGGAGGCTTGTGCCGACAGGGCTTTGGTTGCCTGCTCGGGTCGACTGAATCTGCGATACGTGTCCAGGGTTTCTAGCATCGTCGGCTCAGAGCATCGGCATCGTCCACCAGATATCAGATACCAGAAGAGCTCCTGTGCCCAGGATATGTTATCAAATGTGACAGTGGCATGTACTCTTGATGTGCTTGCCCTCGATGCGGCTCTGTTTTGGGTATGCACCTACAGCGTATGCAACTTGCTTTCCAAGGAAGGGGAAGATAGGAAGGAGAGAAAGACCCTCCCTAAGCCGCATGCGAACGTGATCGGGAAGGGGTGGGCATAGGTGAATAGGGTGGGCTGACTGGCAGGTAGGGCAAACCAAGTGCGGGGACGCAGCGCTCTGTAGCCTGTCGACTTCTTCAGGTGCATCTGTTGCAGTTTTCCTGAGGGGCTTGAAGATGCGACACGCTTGCAGTGCGAGCCTGCCAGAGATTATAGCAATATTTGGAATACGAATCAGGGTCGAGCACGCTCATCATGAAGGCGTTTGGTCGGCGATTCCTTCCTGCCACCACTCCTCGAAATTGATTCTGTTGTGTAGTCGCCAACCGTTCGGTTGTCGAATCGCCCACATCTCCCGCACTAAACAGCCACGTTCTCGGGTCTGGAATCACAGCGCCATGTGCCAGCCGTGGCACGATGTGACAGACTTCAGCCATTATCATGGAGTTGCCCAACTGCAAAACGCAGCTCCTGGATCTGTGCGCGATGGGGGCAATGTTTTCGCACTCACGGAGTCACACACGGACTGATAGACTGACATTTGTGATCCCCCCGCACATTTGCACACATGGTATCAGCTTCGAGCGTGTGCTCGCAGTTCTCATGTTGGCCATCAAAGCAAGTTGGCAACGAAGCCGGGACAATGTCAAGTTATGTGTTGCCGCTCAGGAGAGCTTCAGCCATGGCCGCTGCTTGAGACCGACCGGTTTTGCTGCAGTCTCCCAATGTCATGCAGACGGTGCGGAACAGTCATACGGGGAATTGAGCTTCAGCTACTCCGCTCTTCTATCCTTTTTCGAATGATGCTAGCGATGGGGTGTCGTCCACTTCTCCCCTCGCTCCCTTGGCTTCGTCCCAACATCGTGTTGATCAAAGCAAGCGACAAACTGAACCAATCAATAGATACATGACAGATTTTCAGAAGGCAGTCCAAGTCCAAGTGGCACCTGCCGAACACTCTCCACATAGTTCCATTGTGCCCACCACCATGTTGACGTGGTACATGATAATTGCCACCCGGGTTCGAATGAGTGCGCCCCATCCGCAGTACAGACCTGGAGACGCGCTCTTCTTCAAGCACGCACGCAGTACGCACAGAGGCCCGGACGCGTCAGAGAACCATGGAGTAGTGAAGGGCCTCGCAATAGCCAAAAGGGACCAAATAGCACTTTTGCGAACACATATGAAATGCATATTTCATGTTTCCAATGCCGAAAACAGTGAAATAACCACAAGCCGTGAGCTCTGTACATGTTTGAACACGCCGAAGTTGCTGGAAGCCATCTAAAAAGAGATTTGCAACGTTGATGTGCTTGCACCATTGCATCCTTCTGCTATATCATTAACCTGACCGAATGTATTAGACGGCTGTCGCGACCATAGCGCGTTGTTGAATGCAATCATATCCCAATGTCGGATTTCAATGGTAAAGAACCGCAGTATGGGCCCCACGGAAAACAATATGCTGGCGACTGCTTCAGTTGGGAACAACATCCCAAAGCAAGCCTCGGCCAGTCGGAACGACGAATCAACGCACCTGGGGATCATGGGCATCGTCGGGTAAATTGACAATTCCAGGATATGCATATCCAAGACATGGGCACGTCGCTCGATAATCCACTTCCTTTTGGATATATTTGTGCCGCAGTCTAAGAAAAAATGGTAAATGCTATAATCGGTCAGGGCTTTGCTCAGGCAAAATAGGTCATCTACCCACTGCCATGGTATGCAATAATGAACGAAGATGATGACAGAACCAAATCATAGCACGATGCGCATCGCCAAGCTTAATCTGCCACGTCACCGCCGCATCCGCATCCAGGCCGGCGGCCAGAAACTCATATTCTGGCGCCTCTGGCCCAAGCGCCCTGTCCGCCGTCAGTGCCCTGTGCCGCCGTCAGTGCCTGCAGCGCGCTCCGGACGCCGGACAACTTGGGAAAGCCTGCTTCCTCGTTCCCTTCGGCAAGATGACGAATTACCTGACGGTGGGTATTTGGATCACGGGCCTCTCCCGCGCTCGTGTCCTCGGACCCATAGCGGGAAGGAGGCTAACAGAGCAACGAATTTTCGGGCGCTCTTGTGCGGCGCGGGTCGGTGGTTTTCTGCACCCAGGTCGAGCGAAGGACTTTCAGAGTTTAGCGCCGCGGCTGCGGCAGGTCGGGCTCTCGCCGCAGACCGGTCAGCGCCTTGCATGCTTGCCGTTCGGTAGGCATAACTCAAAGGGGTGGGGAGGGGAAGGGCGCAGGGCGCCAGTTTGGAGCACCAAATTAATCTGTTTTCATATCGCGGCATTGTTTTGGGACCGGTTTCGTGCAGAACCACTCCTATTTGGTCGGTGGAGTCAGTGCGCAACGGTTGTAATTGATTCCCCTCCTTGAATTCTGCGCCCACTTGTGCAGGGTCCTTTTGGTCCGCTCCGCTTCTTCCACCCTGCGCCACCCGTCCAGGTGCGATATATTTCATTCCTGTCTTGCCATATTCGCTTCTTGTGCTAATAACCAAGGGACGGTAGTTAAAATGAATGCGCTCCTATGGAGAAAAAGCAACCCGGACCTTACATACGTATCCACACAACCATGTACCTTTTCGCAAAACAGCGTTCGTGCCTGAAATATTCTTCGACTATTTACAACTTATCAGTTTCGTAAAGCTAACACGAACAAATAAACCACTGTCATTAAGGTAATGCGGTGGCAGTGGCACTTTGCGCCAACTAGTTGTCAAACAATTGTTCAAATAGCCGTTTTCCAAGTAGTTAGCTTGATTGAATAAATTTGGACCTCGACCCAAATATTAAAAAAGAACTTGGAAGAAAACGGGAGGGAAATTGACTGCGTGTGTTCTTAGATGATGCATATTAGCCTTTTGTTGCCAATTGCCAAAATTGATACAATTAACAAGCCACAAATATATTCTCTTAGTATAAAGTGGCGAAATGCAACTTTTGAAAGGCTATTTTTGCAATTACTTGACGTTCGGAGCGAACGAAATAACAACGTAGTTGGTCAATTGTGACTTCACGTATTGACTTTCCGAAAATTATCATTGGTAGCAGCTGTCACTTTTTGTGACATTTGCTTTCTATTTGAAATTGGTTTGGATTGTGCGTGCGAAAATCTTGATATTTGGAAAGCAAATGGCTTGGCCGCAATTGTGTCTTTGGGGGGATTTTATAGAGTGATCCCATGGAAATCGACGAAATTTGGGATGTGGACGAGATGGAGGGCGTGGAGGAGGACGAGTGCGACCACATGCAGTGGTCGTACTGGTACTACTTCTGAGGGACCTTAGGTGAGCGAATTTGACCATGGCAATATGCCGAATTTCAATTCAAATTCAAAGCGATTTGTCATTCATTTATCACTCGATCAGTTTGCTCTTCTTTTGGCTTCATTGGTATACTTGTGTTGCTGCGCATTGCCTGAATGCAAATCCGTTCAGAAAACGTTCAAATCATAAATACGTAAATGCAAACATGAAAAATGCGTAGAGATATATTTACGCAGCCATTGAGCTTTAAAAAGAAACGTTTGCGCCTTTGTGACCCTTTCTGAAGGATTGCTTTTTATGATGCCCGGACTGGTCGTATTGCGCTTTTATGTGCAATAATATATCTTGCATTTTTACAAGGAAAATGCGGTAAAGTACGTAAATACAATGTGCATAAGCGTCCTTTTGCATAAAGATAGCGGCATATATTTATAGAGGCCGTGGAGGGGCATTTACATGCGGTGGAGTGGAGAGAAAATGCACAATCGCTCATCGACGCCATTGAGGGCCTCGTGGACGTTATGTTGCATATGCCCGAGGAAGCCGACGACTGATCAATGGCCTTTGTTGTATAACCTAGGTGTCCCAGCGCGCTGCAAAACGTCAATACAGCCACAAAAATATCCCCTTTTGTAAATTTACGTATTTTACCAAGAGAAAGAAAGTAAGCGCAAAAGCTAATTGCAAGAACTAATCGCAAAAAGTAGATGCAAGCGACAAGCCTGATATAACGTCCCCCCCCCCTCTCACCCCACCCCACAGTATTCAAGATCGTCACACAATGCAATAGCACCGCAAGAAAGTCATACATCCTGCAGCGTGCAAGATAACCATGAATTGGAGCCGAGGGACCATTCACAATCCCCTAAAAATACGCCTTGCCTTTGAAGAGTCCATTGAAGAGTCCAAGATTCATCTCAGGTCTCTCTCATCACTGTGCGGAAACCCATTTTTGCACCTGCCAAATGGAGCCCTGTACAACCGCACAGGCAGCTTTTGACGTCTTTTTGTTGTTTTAATGTATAGAACGCCCCTGGCACGAAGAGCTGCGATGCTGCCGGGGGCCAACTGCGGAGCAGCTTCAGCTCCCCACCATGGGAAGCTGAGACCAAAAATTAGGAAAAATATAGAAAATATATGAAACAAAAAAAGGAAAGAAAAAATGTTGAACAAAACAAAGAGTCCTGGGGGAGATGGATTGTCAGGGAGACGGCTGGGAGTGTCCACAGAGCTGGAAAGCCCCTCCTTTGATGGCAGTTCGTCGTGTGGGTTTTTATTTTGAGAAAACATTGAGGGCCACGATGGGTTTTTATTTCGGGCGCTGGGAAGCACTTGTGATGGGCCACCATGGGTTTTTATTTTGGGAGGTTGAGCGCAGCGGGGCGCTGGGAGAACGCACAGAGGGTATTAGCATAGAAGGGCAAGGGAAAACGAACAAGGTCAAGAGGAGGACGCACGAAACAGGGCGAACACCTAAAAACTCCCGGACCAAATGCGCCTGATGGACACCACACGACCAGTCCCCTTACAGAGGCGCACGACGGCGTCATGACCCCGTCGCTCCAAGGCCTACAGGATGCATCAAAGAGGGTGCGCCTGGAGGGGGAGGTGCCTGAGGTGTCCTCGAAGTTCAAGCATCGTGTGGTGGATGTGCGTTCAATAGCATGATCGGGCACCCAGAGCATCAGAAGGGAGATCAAGAGCACGGGGCCAATGATGCAGCGATCAGAGTAAGGAGCGATGCATTCGGATTTCAATCAATATGTTGCACTGAGCAGCCGAACCGGCGTTTCAAAAACATTTGAAGATAGGCTTCGCTTAACAAATGTATTTACTAAACACATTTCAGCAAAATTATTCCAAAGGAATTGGCGCTCTTTTCGTTCTTTACGAGCTGGCAGCTGACCGCGAGACATGAGGCTGTTTGATTGACCTCTTCCAATAGCAACAAACATAGTTTCATAATTCCTTTCGTAACACAATCGTGAATTTCATGTATGAAAACGCATGTTATTTCAACTTCGAGAAATGTCGATGTAGTACCTCTGAAGAGTGGAAGCACAGTATTTGAATTTTAAGAGAGCAGCATTATTTGCCATCAAAATTATCTGAGATAGGTGTGTATTGCATTTCCAGCAAACACTCTACATGTCGGGGATAGCACTTGTGATCAATACAGTCGGAAAATCACACAATGCCCAATTTGCGCAGTCCAGAAATAGTTCTTGAAGTAGATTTTTGAGAATAATCAAGTAGAATATGATCTCCTCAATGATTTGTTGCTTGGTCAATGATACAAAATCTTCCGCGGTCATGAATTTACACATGTAGAGGTAAAGCAAGGATTTCCATCGCCTTACAGTGTAATGCCTGTACTCAATTAATTTTGTTCCTGTCGTTTCGGTGACGAGGCCCTTGTGATGGGCAATCCCAACCTCCTAACCTCTCCTCTACTATGCACAGGTGGTACTACGAGTTTGAAGAATTCTGCATCAGCCCTAAAGCCACCACAATAGGGCCCAAAGGTCCCTGGACCGTGTACGCCTGATGGACGCTGGGCGGCATGTCCCCATCGCAAGCCGCACGACAGCCTCCACCTATCCTGCCAAAACCAAGGCGCCTCACTGCCGCGATGTCAAGGTAAAACATCATGGGGATTACTTTTTGTACCGCCACTTTAGGATCTCAAATACAGATTCGAAACTTTGTACAAGAGTTGTACTCACTGCAGAGTGGAGAGAGAGCTTACTGTTTGTTCTCCAAGGTGAAGAATCGCAGCGGCAATTCCGCAAATTCCCATCGAAGCGAATCAAGAGGAGGAAGCACGAGGTGGGGCGAAAGCTGGGCAGCGGATTGAGCCCACGAAAGCGCTTTGGACCACAGAGGCACCGACATCAAGATTGACTTCCTCTGGGAGAGGTGACGGGTCGATGCAAAGCATGGCGCGCGCGGCGGCCACCATCCCCCAGGAGCTGTCGACCCTCACGGACGTCGAAATGGTAATGTGCAACATACAGCAGCACAATATTCGCAATTTCCTTCTTACCTAATTAAGTGGCCGCTCATGCTAAGCCTTTCTCGCATCATTATATTAAACTGTTCAATTACCGTTTTAGGGAAATTTTTGAAGGAGAAGTTTTATTGGTGTACGCATATTCCATATTGTGATGACGATGCAAAGTGACAAGTTGTCCAGTACGTCATCAACGTCTTACTGCACGCAGCTGGGACAATTTCTTTTCAAAACCTACCATTCGAAATCCTGCTGCTTGCGTGGTGCAACATTTATAAACCATCGATTGCTGGCTCCTCCATTCCTGCGGTTGCATCCCGGCCGCAGCCACTGTTTGCAATTCGGTTGTGTGCCTCACGCTCGCAGTGTGGTACGCAGCGTTCTAACGGCGGTCTTGTCAGCGGATGTCGCCGAGGCCGTTTCGACTATGGCGTAGTCCACATCGATGGCTTCTACTGCCTGCCACTGAAAAGCGTACCGCCCGTGGCGGCCGCCGTGCTCCGGACCTGCGTCAACATGAGCAAGCAGATCATCCAGCAATCCTACCTAAAACAAGGGGCGTCTCACAATCGCGGCTTCAAGGTAAATTAATGGGCCTCGCTTTTTATACTCCCAAATTTTCAGGTCGTATTTTCACATAAACAATTTTATGTAAAACCCGTTCTTTGAACTCATAATTTGCTCCTCAAGGTGATGGACAACAGCCCCAATGCCGCGAAATGGGCATCGAAGTGTATGAATAGGATGACATGCGAGACAATATGAAGTATGAGCTGCGCGTTGATCCCACGGCAATGCATTCGACTCCTTGAGAGGACATTGACATCAACATTGGATTTCTGTGCCCAAAATGTCAAGCTGAAATGAGTCGGCAATGGCGAACTCTACCACCTACGAGCCCAAGGCGCATATGGAATTGCCGATCATGGGCTTCTGTGAAAATCTGAGGCTAACATTCGAGAGGATGGGATCGTTACTGCCAGATGTACAGATGCTATGCGTGCTGTCGTTATTGCAAAAGTGCAAATTCATGTAAGACTATTTCTGTTAAGAATTATTCAATGGCATATACATATACTGCCCATTTCGGACTTTTCAAACCGCGTTGCATTTGCGGGCAGGTGGTAGCAGGGAAATGGCTACATTTATGGGATTGCAGGAAACACCGTTGCAGCTTCTGTGCGGAACATAATTCGGCGACAGCAGGCTTGGCTTTTACGTTTACGTTTGCATTTTTACTTTTACGTTTTTACGCGTAAAAAACGAAATACCCTATTTTTACCGCTATTTTTACGTTTTTACGGCTCCCTTGGACGCCCAGATTACGTGATGAAAGTTGCGTACAATGATCAGTCTTCCGCCATATCCAGCACCCACAACACAGTGTCCACCTTGCCCTTGGCAAGGGCGATGATGGTGTTTGACAAGAACTCGTTTCTTGCCCCTTCCAGGGCGTCTGGCTGCCACTCTCCGGACTCCTTAAGTCTGTATGTACTGTCTTTATGTTCACCGGGCGGTTTTTACGTTGTATTTACGTATTTTTACGTATTTTTACACGTAAAAACAGTTCTTACGTTTACGCTTATACGTTTATTCTTACGTTTAAAAACGTACATACGATCAGTTTTTACGGCGTAAAAACCAAGCCTGGGCGACAGCACAAATGATTCTACTTCGGATTACGAAGATATAAATGGATGTGTGGAGAAGCTCATGTGTCATAAAATTTCTCATTTTCCGTACATTTGTCTAATTAGAATTTTGCGTCATCCATAATTTATATGTGCCATCGGTCCCTTCTCACTGAACGGTCCAATAGAAATTATAACTGTCCACATTTGAAAACATTTTCAGCATAATCGAAATCATGCTTCAAATTTCAATGAAGAAATTGCCATCGAGTCACGGAATTGCTTTCAATACCTGCACATGTGTGGAGAAGATTCACAAAGTTTCTACAAATTTATGTGCACTGAGGTTCTGATCCTGCATTTCTGGTGATCAGATCCTTCAAAAGGCAACCCGAACCTGTTCGCCACCGTCTATGAGTGGGAACAAGACTGCGATGGCATAGTCATCATCACCGTTCCAGGGTGGATCAGATGGACTGAAGAAGCTGCGTCTGGCGGGGAAGCTGCCGGTGGTTTTTGCGAGGCTTAAGAAACGTGCGATTGATGCGATCCCTGTGCGTGCTCTGCGTGTCAGATCGTTGGTGTGGAGATCAAGAGCCCCTGGCCAAGATTGAGAGGCGGTGCATTCAGCATTTCAATCAATGCGCTTCACTAAACCACTAGTGCCTAAAATATAGTGCAACGGTGCAAAAAAGCCATCTTTCGTAACAATGCTCCGAATTAATTGACAGAAATGGTAGTTGCCGGTACCTTTTGTGTGGCAGGGAGATGCTCACAGTACGTTATAAAAGTCCCCAAACACTGGTTAATTAACAGCATATTTAGTCCACATGTTCAGTTGAATGCAAAGCAAAATGCAATTCTGATAGTTCATGCACGAAAAATCCATGCCTCTCTATTTTGCACACTGCTCTGCGGAAACGATACTCACGTCCAATCAATTGGTTCGTGTTCCGTGCTGCACAACTGGTTTACAATGTGCGACTCTCTACAGTCTATCATGATGTATCTCGATCTCCAATGCACACATGCTTCCGCAATGGCCATCGCAGGTAGGTCGAACTTCAATGTCGCCGTTGCGATGCACCCTCACTAAGAACCTGATCGCTTTTGAAAATTATTTTACTCTTCAGGTGGCCATCGCTGCGCCGAGAAACGCCACTTTGTCGTCACGCTGGCATGAACAGCCACTACTAGTCCTGAGTTCTAACTGAACAAATAACGCATACTGGGTAATTTAATGCTCCTTAGAGCTTATTTGGAAATTTTCCCTCGCAACTGCGGCCCCACTTAGAGCGTTTTGGGTGCTCCATGGGTGGGAGATGCAAATAACTGTGCTGGTCGGGACGCCATCTAATTTTCCTCGGCGTACACGCCAAAAGCTCCTGCTTAAAGCAATGTTTCGCCGGATGTCAAAGTACAAAAAGATGCTTTTGTTGCTCCGTTGCCAGGCTCATCGGCATATTGAGGACTTTTTGATTAACCAGATCGACATCCAGCGCTGCTCTGGCCTCTAGCAGCCATACGACCAGCATGAGCGGCATGCAACGAATCACGAACCGGGAGGGTGTTCCGGACGATTTCGGCAAGAGCGGCATTGATTTCCACCATATTTCGGTGGCGCGAGCGGTGGCGATCGAGCAATCAAGGGCCGATAAGGCGCGCTCAAAAATCCCCATGAGAGCTCCCACCGATTGGGCCCGGCGAAGCGGGCGATCGTGTCGCGAGCACGAGGGCTTGATGGTGCGCTCCACGACGATCAACGAGCTGGGATCCCAGCCTCCGGACGCCGGAATCTCTTTCCACTTGTTGTGGTTGGCTGCGAGGCCCGGGGCCCTGCACATGGCTTGCAGCTTGTCCCTCAACTTGCGAAGTTTGGCCACCATGTCGTCATGCGATCCCGTGGTAGTAAGGTCGCGGTAGAGGGTCACAAGAGACACCCGCTCTTGAGGCCGTTCTGAACGTCCTTCGCGTTGGCGACGGCGGTGTCGATCGTAGATGCTCAGGTCGTTCTCACCACTGGAAGAGGTAGATGGGGAGAGCGCTTCGATCCTCGCGCGCTGCTGTCCATGTCCGCGTCCGAATGCCGAAGCAGAAAGGGCCACCCGGAGCTTGGAAGGAATTGTGCGACGGGAGGCCGTTGCCTGGGAGCTCTTCGCAATGAGGCTGGCGCCGAGTGCAACTCGTCGTCTCCATTAGAGTCACTGGCGCCCGACCCTCCAAGGCCCTTTGAGGCGGCGCAAGAGGCGGTGGGATTGCCAGAAATTCCGGCTGTCGAGGCGCCCGACGCTTCGCGGCCTCGGCGCTGGGAAGCCAGCGGCGGTGCTCTTGGTTGTGGGCTTGGGCGCCAGCAGGCCGTCTTCGTTGCTCTCCTCGCCACTGGGGTGGGAGGGGGCGCATCGCGGAATATATGACCAGCAGTTGTGCGGGCACGCGATTCCTTTTGGCGTACAAGGCCGGATATCTCCGCGCGCTGCGAAAACGCTGTCCTCTGATTTAACCCGGCGGAGCGTCATCGCACTACCAGCAAAAAAAGTATCAAAGAAACTTTTTGGGAACACATATATGCATTTCACCAGTATTCTGCACGTGAAAACACGGAAATAACCCGTAAATTTGTGCACGTTGAACACGTGTTGTTTGGCCCTTTTCTTCCTGGTGCTATTGGGCAATACTACCCACATATTCCTTGGTTTGTGGCATACATGAACTTTGATTGCATTCAAAGAACATGATGCATCACAATCTGTGCACCCGATTTTGACACGCAATTTGAGTATCCTTCACAAAAATGCATAACCACTACGCTTGCCTAAACAGAAACCTAGTGGAGAAGGACCGCAGTAACCCAAACAATCAGCCCGCGTCTCATGTCTCCGAAAAGAGCATCGACAGGGGTACGAGGCGACATGCCAGAATAGTGTGGCTTTCTTTTTATAGCAGCGCCTGATTAGTTCTCCTTTGCGAATGCACAATTCGCACTAATATTTTTTAAGCTGGGAGTTTGTTCTTTTAAGGTGAAAATAACACCGGCAATTGAGTAAGATGTCGCATGCAACTGGATGGAAAAGAGGGGACGTGAGACAAGACGAAGGCTGAGCTGTGAATTGAGCCCACAGAAGCGCTTTTGGGTTCCGACAAGACGTGGACATCAAGGCTGGGGTTCTGACGGAAAACAACGCCATCTTGAGACCGTTGTGCTAAATTTCTTCAGCGGTGACGATGAAGAGCCCACGCAGCTGTAGATAATGGGATTCATCGACAATCCGAGGCTCATACTGGACGAGAAGAATATACACGGGCAGCGGTACGGCTGCAATGAGCGCTGCTGGATTTGAGCTTGAAAACAGTTTAGATGTATTTATTGCCAGATAGTTCAGGTTCGTCAATGTATACTACCACTATCAGAAAACACCATGCTTGCGATACCAACTGCGATGCCATTTTGACACAAAGTGGCACCATCACAGTTCTTGCGATTGCACAAATGCGGGCGTGATGCCATCAATTAGTGTCAAATGGCGTCGCAGTTTGCATCGCAAGAATATCGGTTTCCACTGGTGTATGCACAAATGATCCAATGGTGATACTGAAGCATGCTCATTCCAACCCCCCTTCTTTCCGGCTCGCATCAACTCAACCAACATCAATTTTGATTGCCAAGTTGATATTGATGGGGCCACCAATTGTACAGAAAATACAATGCAACTATTTTGAAATGACATGCTACGATTCAAAGCATTTCTTACTTTGTTTACGGCTCATTTTACATTCCAATACGAGATACTCACTGCAGCATCGAATGGCACGTATGTTTGCAAAATTCACAAAACTTCTACCGATACGCATCTCTTAACACTCTATATTTGTTCCTTCGACCACCAGATCTTTCTTGGGGGCAACCCGAACTTTGGCACTACCGTCCGTCAGCAAGATTGCGGCTGCAAAAGTTCTACGTTGAGTCCAAAGCCAGCACGATTGGTCCGCCGTACCGGTGATTAATATCTGGGCCTCTGTGGTTTGACCGGACCGCCATCCCGCCATCCCGTTCCCGTCCCGTTTCCATCCGTTCCACCGTCCACGTTCATCCCGTTCAAATCACGTTTCCCCATCCCGTTCCCCATCCGTTCCCCATCCCGTTCCCCGTCCCGTTCCCCGTCCCCGTTCCCCCGTCCGTTCCCATCCGTTCCATCCCGTTCCGCATCCCCGTTTCCCATCCGTTCCATCCCCGTTCCCAATCCCGTTTGCCATCCGTTCCCGTCCCCGTTCCCATCCCCGTTCCCATCCCCGTTCCCATCCCCGTTCCCATCCCCGTTCCCATCCCCGTTCCCATCCCCTTCCCCATCCCCTTCCCCATCCCCATCCCCATTCCCTTCCCCCTTCCCAATCCCCACCCCCACCCCCACCCCCACCCCCACCCCCACCCCCTGCCCCATCCCCGCCCCCATCCCCAAACACCGGTGTGGGGGAGTTAACCCCCTTTATTCCGCCCGCCTTCCCTTGGGGGCTGCCAAGAATTTCTGCGGACTTCAAGAAGCATGCAATGGATATCCATCGACGTTGTCCACGTGCCGTGATGGGCGCCCAAGGGGCTGCCAGCAGAGATATCGACAATAGAACGGTCGAGGACACGGCGTTCAGAGTGAGAGGGGTGAATTACACATTTCAATCAATGCGCTGGACTAAACAACTGAGTCGATGCTACTAAAATATGTGCATAGTATAATGACATTACTTTCTTGCTTAACTTGGCAAAGAAGTTGATGTGCATGTTGAAGTTCGCTTTTCTGTAACTGGTAGTGGTGGTACGCTTGCGTGACAGGAGGGTGTTAATATCATGTCATCTAGTTTTGTAGTGGGAGCAATCGAAAAAAACATATTATATCTTAATACTTATCTTTGTCATAATCTTAATCGTTATATCATGTGTATATATTTTATCTAAGATAATATTAATTTACATATTCGTTGAAAATGGAGCACCAGGCAATTAAGAAAACGCGTGTGTCACACCGCGCTCTCTAACCAATTATCATAATCTTGCAAAGCGACCCATTTCTCATGCTGCAGAATGATTTACACTATGGGCTTCTCTGCAATGTGTATTCTACATTCTTGCATGCTGCATACTTATGTTGAATGCGCGTTCCCTTCAGGTATGCGTATCTCAGAGGGTGCAGATTTCAATGTTACCATAGCAACAAAGGAAGAATACGTTGTGGCGATGCTGGAGGTCGAAATGCTCAGTCGCAGAAACTCAAATTTCTGAACAGGTATAACTTCTCACATTTTACGCAGGATGTGAGCGTGCAAGTGTTTTTATGTATTTTGACTTCTAAACTTGTACTACCCTTGTTTTGGGAAAAGAGGAGTGAGTCTAAACATATTGCTAGTGGGGATCTGCAGAGAGGTCATTTCTAGCTGTGGCCAGTGCAGCGAAAATTGAAAAACAGATCGATTTGTTCAGGTATACTCAGACTACAATTTGTTGCAATTGTGCTGCCGATCTTTGCATTTAATTTCGAGGAAGCCCTGTAGTACAATGTTGAGAGAGAACAGGTATGTGCCATTACCATCGCTTGATGTCTCTGTCTAAAGCAATTTCAATAAGCAATATGCAATACAGGGAAGGTAGCGTCACCAAAAAAATGAAGGCAGATATACACAATACAATTTCATGTTTGTGATGCACATCCCTTCTGCTGCATAGCAATTCCAATTCCCACCGTGCATGCATGCTGTGTACGCATTCTTACTGGGGTCTGCGAGTGTATTGTGCTGCAGCTGCACCAGTTTGCTGTTTCGACTCCTTCCATTCACATTACCGTTACTGTGAATGGCAACATGCAGGATAATATTGCAATATCAATATTCTGTCTTCCCTAATACTTTCTCCATTCCAGCGGTTCAGTCTCTCACAGAAAATATCCGAACTTCCTTTTTGGTGCTTACGATCTCACACTGGCCATTCGGCACGCAGCGCTCTGGAGGTGGTGCCCTCTGTGGGCGCCGTAGACTTCAGTTTCGAAATTGGCGCCGCCTTTTCCGATTTACCGCCACTCATCTCCTCCTAAATGGGCACTACGAAAGACAGCTGAGGCTAGGAAAGATACAAGATGTGCCCCGTCAAGAGGTCCCACGAAGACTTATACAGCTTCTGAGTCTCCAGCGCGATGATGAGCAAGATGTGAGCGCATTTCAGCAACGGCGAAAAGGCCAACAGTGTCTATTCAAATTGAATAGGCCTTTTGTCCAAATGTATGTGAGTGTGGATGTGTGGCCACCAAAATAGCCAACAAAAAACATGCTCGGGTTTTGGGCTCATTAGAGATGAATACAGGTGACCCATACACATGATATTATGGAAATTAAAACACAAAGGATGATGAAAATGATGGCGATGATAAATGCGAAGAGCGTTTAATTGGGACCCATAATGCACCCTAAACATTGCAACATTTAAGCAGTTCAAATAAATTGCATGAAATGTGCAATTTTCGCCATCGTGCAGACACTCAAGATTTTACTTTAGGGACGTCCACCTTGGCGGCTACCAGCACCAATTGGTCATCAAACCTGCATCAAGCATCCAGTTGTTTTCCAAATTCGGCTCGGGGAGGAAAAAAGCACAAAATCAGGCTTGCACTTCAGGCAAAGAAAATCGCACAGGTGAGGTAACGAAATGCATATGAGCAAATATGGGGGCTGGATTAAACTAAAGGGGATGGCCTCCCAATTTAGGCACCGTACATTCAAAATTATTGTAAGTGGTGCGGGTAACAATCAATTTTTATGAGCTCATCTACATCGTCTGTATGTACGGGCTTTTTCGTCTGCTTATGGATAACAATGAAAACTCGATCAGTTTTAAGGTGTATACACCATTTCATCCAATTTACCCACAAAATTACAATTCAAATGAGCGTCACCTTCAGATAGTGCTCACTCTCTTCAGAAGCAAAATTGCGCTGAAGCAGCATTTATTGTTCGATGCATCCTTGGTTGCTAAAGACCAAGTGTTGAGTCATGTACACTTGTCAAAAACTGAGCTAAAGTGGCGTGTACTGCACTCAGAGCGCAATAGAGAACTTGGAACCATTCTGCCGATTCTATTCAAGTAGCACTTCGCTGGTAGAACATCACTGAGAAGCTTTGCATCTGCATTTTTTGACGCTTCATTACGGGTTTCACGTGGTAGGCACAAGCTGGGATTGCGCACTGATCCACCAAGAGAATTGGCGATTCTCAGCCTTCAGTAAAGGCTTCTTTGGCCAGCGGGACAGAGAAGATGAAAGCGCGGCAACCTCAATTGTTGGAAGCAAAAAAGCAGATGGAGGGTGCTGTGGGTGATCGGGGGGATCAAAGGGGAGGGGGAGGGGGGCCGTCCGTAGCTATAGTTAATGGATGCTGGTCCTTAGCTACAAAAATCAGCTGCCGGGTACCCGGACTACTGGGCCCGGTAGCTTGGACCGGCAGTAGCTATCAGTTTCAAGGGCAAGGAGGGCATGAGCTATTGGATAAGGACAAAGCGAGCATTGGCTATTAGCTACAGGGACAAAGAGACATTAGCTATTGGCTGCAAGAACAATGCGGGAGTTAGCTATTTGCCGCAAGGACAAGACGGGCATGAGCTATTGACCTAAAGGACAGGACGGGTAGTAGTTACTGGCTGCAAGGAGAAGTGTAATGCGGCAGAGGACGGCCCCCACCCCCTCCCACTGATGAGAGGGGCCCTCAGAGACCAGGAGGGGCGTTGTGTCGGCAGGGCTGGGTGGCCGCCGCAAGGGGCTGGCCCAGCACGACGGGTGAGGCGGGGCTGTGGGCCGTGAGGGGCCAATGGGGGCGGCAATGCGGGGAGGGAGTTGGCATGGACCTGAGCGTACCGGGTATGACAAGGGAAGGTGAGTATTTTGACAAGCTTGAGAAACCTATTTTATTCATGGTCGTATGTGGTACGAGCAGCAATGCCAGAAAGTGCCAGAACATACAGTCCACTTGTTGTAACTTAGTTACTAGTTTGGCTGCATGTAGTTTTTCTAAGCACGTAGTTTTCCAAACGTAACACAGTATAAGAATTGTGCTAGTTTTGCATACTATGTTATGTTTTATAGATAAACTACATACAGCCAAACTAATAACCAAATTACAATGAAAGAGGACATCAAGCAAAAACAGAGAATTGTCATACACGTCAAACGCTAATTAGTAGAATACAATAATATTAAGAATCACCAAGCTATTGCGTAATTCATGTCAAAGCATTGACTTTCAAACGTTGGTTTTAATTTCGTAATGTAAATGCACTACAATCAATCAAAATCATCAATGCACAAATCGCCATTGTAAGAATACTAGTGTCTAGCGACATTGTGGTGCAACCTATTATATTGAACCTAATGTTTCATTGAAAACCACAACATATCACAGAAAAAACTCCACGCACAAAATCACGTAAATATTGTGCACTTCTTGAGTAGTGGTTGACTTCCGCCAATTCAAAACAATGTGCTGAATTGCCAATCTATTAGGAATAATTCAGATATAATTATTCCTACATGTCAGATGAAGCCACGTAGCAACCAGATTTTTTAGACTGGTCTGACATGGTCTGGCCATGGACACGGTTGGTGTTCAAATCGTTGGGAGCCACTATCCCAATCAATTTTGATGCCATTGGAAAATCTTGATGTGACTTAAAAGATTTCCTCTCCCATTAGTGAAGCTGATGCCCACCAGCGGCTGGATCCATCCCAAATAAGCCGCCAATAAGGTTAGTTTGAGAAAAACAACAAAGAATAAAAATGGAGACAGGAAAGGAGATGGGACCGGGGATAGGAATAGGAATGGGTAATAATCTCTTCCCAGTCTGCGCGCAAAGTGACCGATGGTTT
Source organism: Ostreobium quekettii (assembly GCA_905146915.1). NCBI lineage: Eukaryota > Viridiplantae > Chlorophyta > Ulvophyceae > Bryopsidales > Ostreobiaceae > Ostreobium > Ostreobium quekettii. The sequence continues at coordinate 139,605 of CAJHUC010000282.1, forward strand.
TGTACCACAACTCATCAAAATCATCAGCATGGGTTGTCTGAAGCGATCTTGGATTTTTTTTGGCGCGTGTGGTGTACTTTATGCAAGTTTGGTAACCATGCTGCCCAGTCGCTGGGTTGTGGTGCTCGGTTTTCAGAAGTTTACATGGACTTAACAGGCCAAAATATGGGCATCAAGCCAGCCGTGCTTATTTTTACATGTTTATTTTTGCATTTTTACTGAGTTGCCGTACATAACGCCCATCATTAGAATTATGCGTTTTGGGACAGTGAGGCTAGTTTTGGACAGGAAGCGGACTTTTAGAGATCCCAACAGTTTCCGTGCACGCCACTCACAGATCCAAACTGGTGGCATAATCAACCATTACTTCTTTTTTCCAAATAATTGTAGTCACACTACCACATATCGTAAAGCCTTGGACTTCGGCTTTCAGTAACGCCACAACATGAAACATTTTTCAAAGTCATTTAAAACGAAATATTTGATATTTAGACTTGCGTTCGGGTGCGGAAAAACGCAACAATACAGTGTTTTGAAAACCTCATTGCTTCGCTCACAGCAATTATCAACAGTAGTTAAAACTTGAAGAACTGATAGTTTTCAAACAATGAAAGCGGCCCTCTCATCGCTATCTACACTGCAAACATTCGTCCATTGAACATAGACTTCCTCATCTTATGCTCAATAAAGGGTATTTTTCGGCCAAGCACAAACCAGGCGCGACATCTTTCAAGTCGCTCGCCCCAGGCACTTTCTGGAACCGTGGCCCTGAGCTGCAATTATTTTGCGTATCATAGCAAATTACTAAGTACCAACGGTACTAAAAAAATTGTGAGCACAAGTAACTACAATGGGCAGCTCACGCAAGTGACGAAATCAAACATATTGTTATTCTCAAACTGCAGCCTTTTTTTAAAATTTTGCGGAGGCTATACCCTGCGATGTAAATCAAGCCTCCTGGATGCATATGTTAGAAATTGCGCCGACGCATTGCGTCATACTGACTGAATCCTCGATTCATAGCCAACGACTGTTGTTAAGGCAATGGTATACTCCTCCAAGCGCAGAATTACGTGGTTTTTTATTTATTTCAACTTTCCATATCCCTGATACAAAAATTTTTGCGCTCAATTCCACCCTATTTGATCGGCTATGTCATATTCCAGGTTTGTTTTTTGCAAATTTTCATGTTCCCGGTCAGAAAAACTGAAGGGCCAAAACACACCCCTGGCATACGTGTCTTGTGATTGCATACGTCAAAAATGACTTTATTTTCTGCTTTACGTTGCAATCAAAACAGCTTTAAATGCTGTGTGCAAGGTATTTGCAGCCTCAAAAATACGTTCAAAATCACTGATGTGGTTTGTGATCGTGGGACACTGTATTTACAACATGATGCAATTGGTAGATCAGGGTTGTGGTCGCACTTCAACAACGTTGCTGCCACGCGTGCAGTCGACAATTGCTTGAGCTTGAGGTTTCTTCAAGAAACTTTCTTGCCTTGATGCGATCGAATCACGTGAGGCTCTCTGTTCATCGTGCAAAACAACTTCCATTGCACTTTTACATGCTTCTCTTACTGATTCAAGAGTTTCAGGCGTGGTACATAGTGGGCGGGGCGGAGGGAGGGACGGATGGGCGCTGAATGAAATTTGAAATCAAATTCAGTTGTGATGGCGACCATGTGTGCTTCTTCCGTCCTAGAACAAAGGTATTTTACTCGATAATTATATGTATTTGTACATAAAATAAAATGCAAAAAGCACAATAAACTCATAAATAATAAGTGTCTAAGCTCTCATGAGCAGCTTAAAGTGGAAATGGCTTAGCTGCCTTCTACATCTAACAAATGACGTTTACTTGGCAACGGCATCGACGATCAGGCGACTATTGGCTATGGAGCCTTTGGGAGACAGCTTTGAAAACCCCCGTGTTATTAGGGCGATAGCACTGTCCTTTAGTAACGCACGCTTGGGCGAACGCAAGAGTAGGCTTGATACATTGGTTGGAAAAGAATACCTTCGACATGGTGACTTATCATTTTTCGAAACCTCGTAAATGTGGAATTTTACACCGGAGTCAATGCACAATCAGCATTTCGTTACTTTGAATTTGCCAGTAGTTTGTGCACCATAATCTGCACATTCTCGCAATTATAAAATCAAAGAATTTTATCAATAAATCGTCAATCTGTAGCTCAAAATTAGCAGTTTCAAATCACAGATACTATTTGTTGTGGGATGTAGGGAATGCATCAATTTGAAAGTTTGAAAACTATTTTTCGCAGCAGTGGAAGAGTACTCCTGTATGCTAAATTCATAAATCAAATTAATTTCGCATAATCTGTCATGCTCGAATTTCTCGAGTCTGCCTCGTACACAGCATTTCACACCAGATTTTGTTGTGCCAATAATAAATACTTACAAACGCTTTTGAATGGTATGCGATATGGTACTTATATGAACATGGAATGGACCTGGAAATACCAACTTAAAAAAATGCAGAGACGTAAATATATGAAAATTCCAATTTAGGTAAATTGCTGCAATAATAAGTGCCATGAAAGTTCTGTTCTATGTGATAAAGAAGAGTTTGCTAAGCTTGCTCAATAACATGGTGAATATATATTGTATATTACAAATACTATATTGCACATACAAATGTTTATAAAGATTTTGCAAAAACAGAAAGCAACTCTAATCATCCAAACTACAAGCCGACACTATTCTATTCTTTTTAAGCAATAATTCGTCAAATAATGCGCCTCGGAGGCTAGTAAACTAACAAGGAAACTTCCTTGTCACCCTGAGACAATATTGGCAATGGATAGAGCGTGATGCAAGTAACAATTTAATGGATAACGACACGCAGCAATTCATTAATTACAAACTCTTCTTATCACAATAATAAAGCACTTTTACTGTATTCGCACTAAAATTATCATGCAGTTTCGGTGTTCGTCGGTCAAAATTTCACCGCTATGAGCTATAATAAAGTAAACGAAAGACTGTTATCCTCTTCCTTGCATTCCTGAATGAATGCACAATTTGAAGATCTGCTATAATATCAATTGGTATAAAAGTCCTCTCAACAGCGCTCTGGTTACAATTTTCTTTATGCTATCCTGAAAGAACTCTGGAAATGCCTTGAATTTACTTGTACTGGGCTTGTGGAGGGTGGGATGGGTGGTTGGGAGGGCACGTGGGCAGTTTTGGGGGTGCTTGGGCGAAAAAGCGGCTACAATGGTGTTTCCTTAAAGAATACACCCCAATTCATCCAGCACTGTAGGATGATCGCAGCATGGTCACCTATATCTCAAATTGACCCCAACTCCATTGCAGCCACTTTAGCAGCCCCTAAGGGAACTCAATCCAGTGGATTGAACTTGCTTTGAATTGACTGTCAACCGGTATCAAGAATTGCACAATTTCGGTGACCACCGTACACTGTCAATTTCATCAAATATGCTGCTATTATTGCAACAACACAATTGATAATGCACCACAGCACCTGGCACTTTCCGGCAACGCTGCTCTTTATTCACAACTTCCATAAACAAAATAGGTGTCTCAATTTTGTCAGAATACTCCCTTGTTCCTTGTTGTGCTCGGGCGCTTGGGTCCAGCCCAACGCCCGACTTTGCGTCGCCGCCTTTCGGCGGCCCCGATCACCCCAGCTGCCGCCACCCACACCACGGGCCGGCCCGGCGGGGCTGCCTCGTTCCTGCCGGCCCTCGCCCCTCCATCTGCGCAAGACAGGCATAGATTCGACAAGCAACGACATTGGAACCGAAGACCCCCGCCGCTCTGTCGCCGCGTAAAGACGAACATGGACGAAGGTTGAGAGCAAGGAACGTCTAATGAGCAAGAAGGAAAATGAGGTCATGGGGAAATCACTCCCGTACGTTGTACCCCTGAACGCTTTGGACGTTTTTATAGATTCTTCCAAACAAACAAGCATATGGAGAGATGCATGGGAAGCGTGAGTGATGGCGACTGGGGCGGCGACGGAGCGGCAAGCAGATGTGGATAACAATCAGGTATGTGGCAGTTTCTCACTCTTGCGTGAGCCATGGCTTTGCGTTCTCTGGATTCACGTTCCATGAATTGTGTTTTGTGTGTAGCTTCCTTTGGACAGCAAACATCTGTTGCTAATAAGCGTTAAATACTCAATATTGTATGAATAGATGTGAGCGATGCCTATGTCACCGATTTACTTACTCATTTGCTACAATGGTCTTGTGTCCACACAAGAGTCAACATCCAGATTCACCATTTAAATTTCGATGTCATGTGCCTTGAAATTTTTCAAAACCTAGTGCAAAAATTTTCAAAACCTAGTGCAGTGGCCCACACCAATTCCCACAGTCCTAATCTACAACGTGATCTTTGGTTCAGGTGCTGGAGCTACATGAAGGCCTGTGTGAGGCGCGTTGGGAAGCGAATCTCCGGTATTTCCATTTCTTCAGGACAAGGCTCACTGGGCGCAACTAAATGACCAATGTTTGACATGACATCGCATACCCCATAATGGCTGACCATTCTACCACCGCCAGTAGAGTGACACGGGCAAGCTCACCCACTTGAGTAATGTTAAAAGGTGGGTTCCACATTATATAGGACACAAAAGGGCAACCGTTCGGAAAATTTACGTGTAAGAGCAAGAAGGTGGAGATTGTGACCGATGATAGCAAGCCAAATTTTGTACCGTTTCTTCAGAGATAATTGTGAGAGTGTTTATCATAAAACCAATCAAAGGAGGCTTGCCCGCGCATTGCAAGGCTTCGAAGAGCGCAATTCATTGGCATTATTGGCTTAGCAATTTCGTTCATTTCCTTTCAAGGATGCTTTCGCGGGTCCATTCTGTCTATCCGCAACCATGGGCCATCACCAGCGGCAACATGCGCAAGCGGAGGAGCGCCATGAGCATCTACACGAGGGACCACCTTGACGATACCGTAGCCGGTGTATCATGCTCGACAATCCTGTGGACAACATCCGAGCGGTGCTGGACAAGATGACAGCATCATCACGAGTCCCTGCAAGAGGCCGTCTCAGGAGGTGCGTTTAACAACCATGTTCCAGAATTGCAGCTAGCTAAGGCGCTGTAGTGCCTCCAAGCGATCTTCATCTGCGTTGAGGCCTTCAGCAAGCGCAAAGGCTCTATTGAGAATGCCGTTGCATCAACAACATGCGGCGCACTGCATATCGGACTTCTTCTTTCCCTGGCAGCCATTCTGCTCTATGCTTTATGTCAAGACTGACAATCAACTATCAGACCCGCTATCTTAATTTGATGCCGTGAGCGTTCAAAACTTAGCACAAACGGTCACAACAATTATAGGAGAAAAGGCTGATTCACAACACGATCATATGCTGCAGCTGTTGGTCAAGTGCTGGAGTTACACGAAGGTCTGCACGAGGGGCGGTGGCAAACAAATGTCCAGTACTTCCATTTCTTCATGGCAAAATTTGTCGGGAACAATGAGATGGGCTCTGTGTGACATGGCATCGCTTACCCCGTCACGGCCGACCATTCTACTGCGGCCATTCTGTGTCATGGGCAAGCTCAGCTACTTGAGCAAAATGAGAAGGTGAGTTGAATCTGCTTGATCACATTCTATAAGAAATGGAAGGGCAACCGTCGGGAAAAATAATTTGTGTCTCCCGTGGAAGAAATTAAAGTGTATGGAAAGGCAAGCGTACAAAGGTTGCGACCATCGATGGAGGGCGAAATTGCCGTCCATTTCTTTCACGCAAGCGGTGCTAGTAGTTAGCGCAACACCCATCGAATGGAGTGACGGGGCAAAAAGTTCTGTTTGTGCCAAATGCAATGTGTCAAGGGGTGAAATTAAGCCCCCAGTGTTGGCTCAACAAGCTCTGCTCATTCTTTTCAAAGATGCTTTCGAGGTTGGGCCTCCCAAAGCCGCCACCGCTGGCCACCATAAGCGACAACGCGTGCAAGACGACGGACGGCACTCTCGCCACCCACACAAGAGAATACCTTGAGGACACCAGAGCCAGCAAGCAGTGGACCATACTCGACAAACCGATGGAAGACATCCGAGCATCGCTGGACGATATGACATCGTCGCTGTGACTCCCTTCCAAGAGGGCGTCGCGGAGGTGATCCAACAATCAGTTCCAGGAATGCGGCTGTCCAAGGCGTAGCAATCCCGCAACACGGTCTCCATTCGCGTGGGGGACCCCAGCAACCGCACAGACTCTACTGCGAACGTCATTGAGGGCAACAATATGTTGCTTACTAGAAATCCGGTTTCTTCTTGCCCAGCGGCGTCTGCGAATATGCCCAAGGCAGTGTTTGCTGTGCACAGCATTTTTGTTTCGTTCTTCAATGCCATTCTGTGGGGGATCACAAGAAAGTAACAATTTCCATGGAAACAAGGAATTTCCAAAATTTCGCGAGTCAGTTTCAATGTAAAAAACTCGCTCAAATGGGTTGCCCAAAGGCGTAATATTGAACTGCAACGGGTCCAACGCGTTTCCAACGAGTCCAGATCCCGGACTCTTTGGATCTATGAAGTGGATTCATGACCGCCAGGTCAGTCGCCATTGCGTTTCCGCTTCACACCCAGATTTCCACTTGTTACATCCACAGGAATTCCTCGCGGAGGGGGCAGGAAACTGCCCACGGCTGCACACGTACCGCGCGCAACAAGCCAACTTCTCCTTCAAGATGCCGCGAGACCGCAGCAGCTCCCAATGCGCCTCCAGTTCGAGAGGACGGTTGGGGGAGGGCTCGAGGAGGGGCACAACGAGGAGCGATGCTCACGTTATTGCCGAGGCGCAATCAGAAAATTCTTCAATGAGATGCCCGTCGAGGAGGAAGCTGGTTCAACGCCTCAAGTAGCTAGACACAAGTTCTTGCGCCTGCCCATGTAGAAGCCGCTTGTGGATCCCTTGATGCTGTTGGTGACTGGCCGCTCGACGAGTTCGCAACCATCGAATGCAATTCTCATGGACATGCTCTAGCGTCATAGGTTGTACAACGGAGTGGCCTTACTTGCAAGCATACATTTTTGGCATGGGGGCTCATCTGGGGATTTTGCTCTATGTGCGGAAAAGCCCATGGCGTTCCTAAAAGTAGCGGGAAATGCGTATAACGCGCACTGGTAGAACAAGCGTCCCCGAAGAAGAGACATACCTTTGCCAGAGAAATTGTTTGTAATTTGAACAATTGAGGCATTGGAATGTACACCGCATCCAATACTTAAAAGCTCTACTTAGGAACTTATTTAACTTAAAAGGGGTAAAGCTTGTAGTTTAAGAGCTAACCTTGATCCGATATTAGTCCGATATTTTGGGTTTGATGGTCGGGGACAGCCTCCACCAGGCCATCTTTCCAGGACGTAAAATGCTGTCGACCTTACCCTTGGTGAACCTATGGTGCGTCAATATGTATCAGAGGAGCGCAGTCGCCAACTCCCTGTTCAATTTCCCCAAACAATTCCTCCAAACTGTGTCCAATGCAATGCGAGAAAACACTCAAGGAGAACCAGAATTGCACCCAATGAGAGCCAAGACGAGGTGCTCCGATATGCCATTGCGCAATGGCATCATCGGCTATCGCTTGATCTCCAGATCAGCAGTCGAACTGCCTGCTGTATTCAGGGGTGCATCGTGACACCAGCAATTGGTCCATCACATAATATAACACCATTTATAATCATGCAGCAAATCCTTTCGTGCCTTGCAATTGTTCTATTTTGGGATCCCCCTCTGTTTTGCAGAACCCCATCTCCTACCAATAACAACACCAATCCCACGGTTCCTCCAATTGCCGCCGAGCCTCCGACAGATTTCCTTCAATTACCACACGACTCACGGCAGCTTCCCTCCAACCTTGCGACGCCTTCCCATCAAATGCCGTACATTTTCTGGCGTTTCCTCCAACCGTCGCGCATCTTGCGACAGCTTCCCATCAATTGCGGCACACCTTCCGGCAGCTTCCCACTTCCTCCTGCCACAAGCAGCATCATCTCTATGACGACCGCCCAGGGTAGCAAGGCCTTTCGAACTAAAACTCAAACAGTCTCGGAAAGAGATTTGCTACCGGCGGATGCGCAGGTCCCTCGAACTAATGTCCACGCACCAACAATATTTACTTGTTATTTGAATGTTTGAATGCCCTTTCCGCCTTTTTGCACACAATCCCCGCCAATTCTCCGCTCGTTGCCCTCCCTTGCTCCCACTGCGACCCCTACTCCCTACCAATACCAAATTTGGTATTCATTTAAACATCAGAGCAGCGTTCCGTATTTTATCTCGAAGAAATGACACCCTTATCACCACCCCGTTGCCCCGAACGTCCATCCACAACGGCGGCCGATCGGTGCAGGGCCGTCCCATCTGAAAGTTGAATTTTGAGGCTCTAATTAAACATTCAAATTACAAAAGTCTTTGTTCCAGGATGGGCGCCCCCCCAAACGGCGCGCAACGCCAGTCCCCAACGGCATCTAAAGTGTTCGGCGTTTCCAACGAGCCCAGCAGAAGCCGAGCGATGGGCCCTGCGGTCCATGCTGGCGCCCCGCTACAAATCACGCAGTGGACGGATATTGTTGCATTTGAAGTCCCGCTGAGCTCCCGACCCACTCTCCGCTCCAGCGCGACCAGCCTTGTGGTGGCAGAGCTGCATTGGCCACCGCACACGACTGGCCATACGATGCACCCGAGTGCGGCAATCGCATGTGATTCGCATGCCGGCATCGCATGCGGCGATTGTGTTTGCTGTGCGGTGGGTATATGTGTGGTGCTTCAGTCCTCCTTCAGAAGCGTCTCCAGTCACACCTTGGCCCTCAGCAGGGTCTGGTTCTTGACCCAGTGCAGCAGGTGGAAGAACCTGTAGGTGCAGAAGTGGGCGAAAAAAGTCGCCAGGTAGACGAGCGGCGACCACGCCTTGGTTGCTGTTGTTTTTGGGAACTGCAGACAGACAAGGATCTGCTTTCAGGCTCCTGCTGCGGCACGGAGGCGCAGTAGAGTGGCTGCACCGGCATTGCTGATCTGATTGCCCAACATCACCAATCTGTACAATCCATACACGTATTTTAGCAGATGTTTGAAACGCTTCCGCGAGGATGACAAATGCTGTGGATTCCAGGAATGACGTGTACACGCCCTCCTCGAGACTGACTGTATAAACGCCCAGGGCTGGACCACACTGACCACAACTGCTACATTTTTGAGCAGTACTTTCCTGGCGTTACAATAGAGCGCATCCAGCCAAACACAAAGAAAGTGAAAAGGAAATTCGTACAACAGAAATATCTATTCCAACAAATATCGTATGCGCAATCAATGCAAAGAATTACAATTTAACAATCAATCCAAACTACACACAGATATTGCATGCTGTTTTCTGGGAGCAGTGCCCGACATCGCCAGCTTGGTGACAGGGCTTGCTTTGCCATGATTTTGGCATATGTGATCGCAACGAATTTCCACATAGACATTGCAACATGCAATCAAATCAGTCAATGAATGAGTCAATTCGAAAGTGACACACAATCATCAACAATACAAACTGAAGTACACGTATGCAACAGAATCCAATCAATCAGTTTACCAACTGCAATTGCAAGCATGCCAGCTTGGGCACTCACTGGATACACCCACATCACAGTGTGCAGACGGTAGACGAACGACCAGAAGACATAAGAGACGACCCAGGCAGGCTTGGTTTTACGCCGTAAAAACTGATGGTACTTACGTTTTTACACGTAAAAATGAGTAAAAATACGTAAACACAACGTAAAAACTGCCTGGTGTACATAAGGACAGTACATACAGATTAAAAGACTCCGGAGAATGGCAGTCAGACGCATTGGAAGAGGCAGAAGACGAGCTTTTGTTAAACTCCATTGTCTCGCTTGCCAATGGCGAGGTGCACATTGTGTAACGGGTGCTGGAGATGGCGGAGGAGTGATCATTGTATGCAGCTTTCATCGTGTAGCCTACGTGTGCCAGGGAGCCGTGAAAACGAAAAAATAGCCTTGAAAATTGGCCCTTTTGCAAACTTATGTGTTTACGCGTAAAAGCGTACAAGTAAAAACGTAAACGTAAAAAACAAGCCTGGACCCAGATGCCCACCTGGCCTCGAAGGTGGCCGAAGAAGGGCGCGCGGTTCATCAACAGCTCCCCAAGCATCAGGAACACACTGCCCAAGTACTGGGAAAAGAAAACAGCAGGGCGCGAGTGAGAGGGTCGGCCAAAGGCAAATAGATCACACGAGATGAGTGCACTTGCAATTACAGTCCGACTCCTTGCAAGGGAGGCAGTTGCACACCAGCAATATTGCCTCCGACCTATCAGGTCCTTGCATGCTTGCCGTTGGGTGGGCGTAATTCAAAGGGGCGGGGAGGAGAAGGGCGCAGGGCGCCAGTTTCGGAGCTCCAAAATAATCTGTTTCCATACAGCGGCATTGTCTTGGGACCGGTTTCTTGCAGAACCATGCCTATTTGGACTTTGAGTTGTCATGCCTTTGAGATGATTACCTGACACCGAAGAGACGGTTGTGCCTTTGACTTGTGACTGGGCGGGCGGTGAGGGGAAGCGGGTGGGTGTTCAGTAGACTGCCGCTGGTGGGGTGCCTGGCGGGGAAGGCGGTGGAGAGGCTGCTGGGGGCGCAGCAGTATTACTCGTACACGAGTGGAGCTAACGGGCGTGGCTGCCACACTTCTGAGGCGTTTATGTGTGTTTGCACGTTATTGTAATCGGATTTCATGGAGGCTTGTGCCGACATGGCTTTGGTTGCCTGCTCTGGACGACTGAATCTACGATACGTGTCCAGGGTTTCTAGCATCGTTGGCTCAAAGCATCGGCACCGCCCACCAGAAATCAGATACCAGAAGAGCCCCTGTGCCCAGGATATGTGCTATGGGTGCTCCATGTCCTCCAAATGCTGGTTATCAACTGTGACTGTGGCATGTATTCTTGATGTTTTTGCCCTCGATGCGGCTCTGTTTTGGATATTCATCTACAGCGTATGCAACTTGCTTTCCAAGGGAGGGGAAGATAAGAAGGAGAGAAAGACCCTCCCTAAGTTGCATGCGAGCGTGATCGGAAACGGGTGGGTACGGGTGAATAGGGTGGGTTGGGCGACTGGCAGGTAGGGCAAACCAAGCGCGGGGACTCAGCGCTCTATAGCCTGTCGACTTCTTCAGGTGCCTCTGCTGCAGTTTTCCTGAAGGGTTTGAAGGTGCGACACGCTTGCAGTGCGAGCCTGCCAGAGATTATAGCAATATTTGGCATACGAATCAGGGCCAAGCACGCCCACCATGAAGGCGTTTGGTCGGCGATTCCTTCCTGCCACCACTCCTCGAAATTGATTCTGTGTGTTGGCCTATGCCGCCCGGCGCGCACAACATGGTAGTCGCCAACTGTTCGGTTGTCGAATTGCCCACATCTCGCGCACCAAGCAGCCACGTTCTCGGGTCGGGAATCACAGCTTCATGTGCCAGCCGTGGCACGATGTGACAGACTTCATCCCTCGGCATGGAGTTTCCCAACTGCAAAAACGCAGCTCCTGGATCTTTGCACGATGGCGGCAGTGTGTTCACACGCACGGAGTCACACAAGGATTGATAGACTGACAATTGCGGTCCTCCCGCACATTTTCACACATGGTATCAGCTTCGACCGTGTGTTCGCAGTTCTCATTTTGGCCATCCAAGCAAGTGGGCGACGAAGCCGGGACAAGGTCAAGTCATGTATTGCCGTTCAGGAGAGCTTCAGCCTTGGCCGCTGCCTGACATCGGTTTTGCTGCAATCTCCCAATGTCACGGTGCAGAATAGTCATACTGGAAATTGAGCTTCAGATGCTCCTTTCTTCTATCCTTTTTCGAATGCTGTTAGCGATGGGGTGTCGTTCGCGTCTTTCCCCTCGCTTCGTTGATTTCGTCCCGACATCGTGTTGATCCAAAACAAGCGATAAACTGAACCAATCAATAAATACACAACAAATTTTCAAAAGGCAGTCCACGTGGAACCTGCCGAACACCCTTCACATAGCTCCTTTGCGCCCACCACCATGCGTGATAAGTGCCACATAGAAGCCGGGTTCGAATGAGTGCCCCCCATCCGCAGTACAGACCTGGACTCGCGCTTTTGCGATTGAGGTGTAGACGGCGCCGCCATTTTTTCAACAGCTTGTGGATGGGCTCATCCGTTTCCGAGAGGGAACGCTGCTGGATCCAACTCTCATACTTTACACGCATCAAGGTGCCAAACAAATTTGGGGCATTTGGAGACTGGGCTTTCTACTGACGTGCGTTGCATTGGCATAGACGGCGCTTTCACAAAGGCGGAGTTCCTCAGTGGCGCACAACCTGTTGCGGTGGCTTGGGATCGTTCTTGCAAACCTGTATACGGTGCGCCATTATACGGGTGCAAGCACGCAAGCAATACGCACAGAGGCCCGGACGCGTCAGAGAACCCTGGAGCAGTGAAGGTTCTCGCAATAGCCAAGAAGGGACCAAAATAGCACTACTGGGAACACGTATGAAATGCATTTTATCAGTGTTTTGAATGCTGAAAACAGTGAAATAACCCGACGGCATTGCATTTGAACATGGATTTGAGCTCATCGCACTCATTTGTTCAGGAATTTCTGATGGACATGCTGAACCGTTATGCGGGGCGACGGTCGACATGTTCAGTTGCATCTCCCATGGAAGGGTCGCCAAAGATGCCCTCAGTGGGCCTCGCAGCTCGTGAGGATGGCTGGGGGACGTTGAACAAGAGGCATCACCCGCGCAGTTGGGGATATACTTGGCGCATGATGCGACATGAAGACCCCTTGATTCCTTAAACAACGACATGAAAGGTGATTGTCTATAAGAAAACAGGGCTGCAGCCGATCCACCCATGCTTTGTGCTCTTTAGCGGGGAACGTCAACCTGAAAATTTTTACTGATATACCTATGATTTTGACAGAATGATGTTCACTGGCTCTTGCTACTGGGGAAAGTTGAAGAAGTTGGCCAATTGTTCACAATTCTGTTGCATTTTTGCATTTATGTCTGTAATGTACTCTCTGTGGTTTGGTCTATTTCATATCAACTCACTCCATATATTCTCAAAATTCACAAGATTTGAGTTCCTAATAGGCATGCTGAAATATGCCAATACGCCAGTTGTAATTTGAACTGCCATATATTTGATGTTATACACTCTTACAAGAGCCGTTTGTCCAAGAAGCGCAAACTTGGGAATTTTAATATCGCACTCAGTGTCCGACTAAGTGTCGGAACCAAAGTGGGTATTTTAAGTTCACACTCCAGAGACCACAGAGAGAAACGGGGTTGCATCAAGGGGTGCCGTGAATTTCCCTAAGACATAATATGGAATTCTCCACTTTTGTTCATACCATTTATCGTATTTGTTGTAGCGTTTCACCAGCAGGACATTGCGTTACCAAGGAGGCTTTGACAAGCTGTCCAACGATAAGAAAGCTATATTTGTTCCTGAGATATCAATTGATTAGTGATGTGGCTATGAATTATTGGCCAAAAGCAACTCAATCAAACACCTTTTCAGGGTGTGCACAACGATGGACAACGATTGTGTGGACAACGATGGCTGTCAACGTCACCGGATCCACTGCTGGACAACCTTGACAACCGTGACAGAAGTGATTGTGATTGAAAGAAATGCCAAGCAAACAAGCGGATGGTTTGCGTTTGAGTAAGACACTAAAGCACGCAAGGACTGGCATATGTTATGTTCATAATCATTCGGATCAAAACATATTTTACATAGCCTGAGTGCAACCTTCCCTTTGATGCAATGCAGCATCCAATGGCTTGATTCCAAGCTCGTGTTTCCAGTTCGCCTCATGCATCCTGCTCATTTGGTAAATAATTGTTTCCTGTGTGCAGCAAAGGATCAAATTTTTAGATAGCATGCTTCGATACCTTATCAAGCCATTGTCTGGTAATGATCGTGGCCCCAATTGTGGTGAATTCTGAATGAGAATGTTTCCGGAATGTGGTAACTTTTCGAAGCCAAGCAATGCAGCCGCCATCACCACACCACGCAACATCAATTTCGAGCCTAGACTGCTTTTATGAACCAATTGGAATTTTCCTAGCAGGACTCCGTGATGGGGAAAAAGGGGAGGTCTGCATGGCACCGCGCACCCCTCGCCACTGCGCCCAGCGCGCCTGGGAATATGTGGACAGCGGCGGAAAGATTCGCGAGAGGAGGGGGAGGCGCTATTATACGGTCGTATCCACGCGGTTGGCCAGTTACGGTCCGTGGAGCTCTTTGCAAATGCGGCATTGAGATAGGCCCGTGGAGAACTGGAGCGGGCCAGAGTCAGTGCTCTGAGAATGGTCATGTGCAAGGTAGTCGATTCGTCGCTCATAAACGCTTTTTTGGCGTTCATTATCGTCACGTGTTCTTGAAACGGCAACGAGTTGGCACCGAGATGCTATGCGCTTTTCTCATCATGAACTATGCGTGTGTGTGCTTGATTATAACTTGAAATGGACAGGCTCCTCTTAAGATTCAGTATTGCAAAAAATGGCAAATTTACAGTTACGTGTTGAATGCAATCGCAAGGAGGTGCTGAAAATCGTGTGTGGTTTGGTATCAATGCGTAGGGGATGGACCATCTTACGGTAGATGTGTATTTCGCCATTGTGTCCACTAAAAGTAACATCAACGTTATGAACTATCAAGATTATAAAACATCAACATTGTGATCTTTACCATGTGTTAACCACGCGCTAATCGTGTGTACAGGAGCTTGTGGCGATGAGAAGATGTGTGTCCCCAGGGGGGCGCACCCCAGGGGCGTGTCCCTAGAGACATTCGGCGGCACGGGATGCGCCCCCACTGTGACATGGGGTGCGCCCCCCACCGGATATGCGTCCCCACGGATGCGTGCCCCCCCGGATGCGTGCCCCAGACCCAGTAGGCCTCAACGACTGGACGTGTGGAGAATAGCCCTCATGGCCTATAATGGACGACACAATGCATCATGGCATCTGTTAGGTGTGTGTAGTGCAGGCACAGTGGATAATCAGATAATTCGAGCTTCTGGTGGAGCGTGAGCGCAACGGCACCCACACAGTATGTGGCGCAGAGGCGGCTCTTGATGCACAAATTTGCAGGAGATCGATGCGCCCTTGGCAGCAAGACTCACACTGCAAGTACGGGCGAGACTGATGGGCACCAAGTACACAGAACAACCAACGGAGAGGCAGAGCATGGGGCACAAAGGGATAATCGTCAAGCACCTCGGTGGCAGAGTTTCGGGGCAGCAGGAAGGCAAAACCAGGGGCACCATCCCGGGGGGTCCGTGGGGACTGCGGGGGGTGGTTCACGGCAACAACCCCAAAAAATGAGGGGCGGTGAGGCGGTGGGGTAAGCGGGTCCCGGGTGGCCGGTGGGGCTGGCGGGCGCGACGGGACCATTGGTAGGGCCAGGTTCGGGGGGCAGGCGGGGATGTGGTGGCTTCAGGATCGGGGTGTGTGGGTGCGCATATGGCGGGTTGCGGGTGCCGCGAAGGTGCACAATGCATAATGATGAACTTACTCATCAATCAGAAAAATCAAAATAGGCGCCGTCTTGCAGGAAAGCCCACAAATTTGCTTGTTACCAACTTGTTATCATTGCTTTTGTTGCTTGCTACCGACAAACAAAACGCAAATCAATAGTTTGACATACATAAAATAAATGCACATATAAAGAAGTACGTAAATGAAATAGTAGCAACAAAAATTGCAAACAATTAACCAATTAGCGGAAATTTTGTGAACAAGAGAACAGGTGTTTTTTGTCGTTTTGTTCATTTCTTGTTGCTTTCTGCGCCGCACTTGCAAGTAAGTAACAGGATGTGTAAGAAAATTTTAAGAGTTATTGATG
Source organism: Ostreobium quekettii (assembly GCA_905146915.1). NCBI lineage: Eukaryota > Viridiplantae > Chlorophyta > Ulvophyceae > Bryopsidales > Ostreobiaceae > Ostreobium > Ostreobium quekettii. Next base: position 155,492 of record CAJHUC010000282.1, read on the forward strand.
GGAAATTAGGTGGAAAAACAAAATTGGCGTTTGTCATTTTTTGCTTGTGCTGATGTTGGTGTTGGTGTTGGCGTTGATGTTCCTCTTTGCTGCTTCTTGTCGAAAGTGTAACAAATGCGCAAATACAAGAAACAATCGATGAGCAAATGAATAGGTATAGTACAGTGTTGTTTTGCTCTTGTTGCCTTTGTTAAGTCACATACGTATTTCGCTCACCAAAAGGCCGGACCCTTCCTTCATAATTCCATACATGTACCGCGCCTAGAAAGCACTTATAAAACTAAACTGTTGTGTGCTCCGGTCTCACAAAAAGATCACGGAAAGCGGAGCTACATGTACAATGTAGAGCACCTTTTTCTTCAAGCGACTGTACGTAATCGGCGCTGCCTCTTTTTCTCATGTTGCAAATTACATAATACCCAATGAAGTAGAGCACTTAGTTCCTTCGGTGTAGCAAAACGTGAAAACTGGACAAACTGGATAGACAGGATAGACGAATTATAGCTAAGAGTACCTGAACCACTCGAAAGTTAACCATTTCGAAATGCCAATCAGTATATCCAAAATTACGATAGAATACGAAGTGACACTGTAAATATTAAACCCTTCCGCATTGCAACGTAACACTTGGTCTTTTTACGAAGAAACCAATGTAAATAGTAACGCAATTATCTGTGGCATTTCTGTGCGAAGCAAGGTAAAAATGGAATTAATGCGCTGAACAACAAATGCATAAGGGTGAAATTCGCGCATGCGGAAGGGCTTCATATTTTACAGTGCATTTTATAATTGGGGTCTGGATTTTTGAGCGAGCTCATACTTTCCTGCAATATCGCCTCTATTTTGGTTTTCTGATTGATGGGGAAGGGAATCGCCTCGCGCATCTTAAAAATGCGTCTGCCACTTGCCTCCTCCCCCCGTGTGCCTGTTGCTGCCCTTCTCTGGCCACCCCTCCTCTGCGCCGCGCCTTTGGGACCGTCAACCCTGCCTTCTCCTGTCGGTCCCCGGGCCCCTCCCCGCCGCCCACCGTCCCCGCCAAGCGCTGGTCAAAATCTCTGCAACGGCGCCGGCATTTGGGGACACATCGGAGGGCAGAGGTACTGGAGGTCTGCGGTGGGGGCCCGTGGCCCGGAAGAGGAACCAAACTCAAGGTCAATTATGATTCGAGAGGAGGGAGCAGGGCCTGTGGCGGTGGTCAATTGGAAGCGGCTCAGTGGCTCCCAAACAACGCCGATGGAAGTGCCAAGGCCACCAAAGGGGGCCATTTGAATGCTGGGAGATGTTCAGCCAGGCAATTTGGGCCATGGGTCCCCACCACGAGTCGGAGGAGGCGTATGCCATGATGCTGGAAATGATGCCATCGCGCATGGTGCGTAAAGCCAATCGTTGCAAGAAATGGACAAGTCGTGCCAGTTCCTCCATACAATTTCCATTGGTGTGATGGACTCCATCGAGCACACCAATTCCATTGCCCAATCTGCTTCTTTATGGATGTGCTCGCGGAACCACACATGAGAGCAGTGTTCTTTTCGTTGCATTGTCGCGCTTGCGTGAAATGAAATATTCATATAGCAACATGCTTGCGGCTTGTTATGGCCCATTCTTGGAGGCAGTGAAGAGAGGTGTTGCAATATGCACTCGTTGCACCAGCGAAAACACTGATTCCACTCAGTCCACTTTCTACGCTGGGTTTGTTGATGGACGAGCCACTGACTATCGACACTTTAGTCTATGCCTTTGAAGCGTTGCCCTATTCGAGAACCCCCCAGCGCCCTTCCTATTCCAAGTATGGCATGGGAAAGCCAGTGCGTGCGTCCGAACGGCGGCGCCCTGGTCACCTTTACAAGAGACTGGCTTGAAGATATCAAAGTGGGCAAGCCGGTGATGGACTTTGGCATTCTTCTGGATACCATCTGGGCTGTTTTGGATCACAACAAAAGGATGTGATCAACGTCGCTGGCTCCTCTCTCAGTGGTGGTCTCAAAAGGTGTGTCCAACATCCAACTTCTAGACATGTAGGTAGCCAGTTCATGACCGTCCTTCAGGCTGCTCTGTGTTTGCATGGCGAGGGGTACGCCGTGAGGCTGGAGATGATGCCGTTGCGCACGGTGTGCAAAATAGATCGTTGCAGGAAAATTAATAAATAACGAGTAATTGTTGCAGGAAATTGATAAGTACTCGATAAGTACTGACAGCCATTTTGTCCACAGGGTACCGCTGATGGGTATTCCGTGGACAATCTACACCGCCAGCTGTGCCTTTGTCATGACGGACTACCCGAGAAGCTCCCGGCGCGCCTCCCATACCGAGGATGGCCGGGAAATGCTCGTGGCACAATGTGATGGCCACGCACACACGCTAGGGCGAATCGCGGTCCAGGACACTCCAACGATATCCCAACCGTGTGGATGCAGTCAGCCCAGCAGCGTAGAAAAATGGAATCGGGATGCTACTGACGCTCATGCACGAGAAGCTAGAGAGCGGCCGCGCATTTATGTATGTGCATGCCGTGAGCTTGGGCGTGTCCTAGTCTCAACGGACGCAAACGGACGGGGTGGCGTTGCCGAAGATCCCAACAATTGAGCGCGGGAACCCACCTGGGAACGCTTGCTGCCGTGTATGCAAGGTCTGCAATGGCCAAACGGAGGCGGCGATCGCTGCCCTCCGATGATGCGCTGTGTTCCGTGATTCTTGGGGCTGCTTCCTTTGCTGGAGTCCAAATTCCCCACGAACGGGCGCCATCATTCCACGGCTCCATGGCGATCCTTTCGTGTGACCTGAGCTGCCCACGCGAGCTTCGCTTTCCCTGTGCACATTGCGCTCAATACTCTCAGATCGACAGCACAAATCATGCGATGGCAGCATGCTTGGCAGTCGACTTCAAAACATATTTTATTTACCATATTAACAACAATGCTATTAGTAACAATAATATAAATAATAGTAATATATGTACTATATATTTTGTGCTTTTTGCGCACACGTTGCCTTCGCCACAGCCAAAAACAGCAGGGAAGACTTCTTCGGTCTCCCGAAACTGTGGCTGCGGTAGGCGGAGCCGCCGTTCGTTTGCTATTGTGGCGACTGGTCTCCGCTCATGCATTTCGTTTACATTAGGCACGACCAGACTTGGTGTACGATGATGTACGATGTATAGACATGATATACGACGCATGGATCCCCCAGGCGAAATGCATTTCAGCACAGAAGTAACGCACAGCAAACGGCAGAACACGCCAATCGCTCTGTCCCAGAAGCTGCCATGTAAATTGAGCACTTTGCTTGCGCGCAGAATGGAGCAATGAGTAACTGAGCGCCCTTAACATGGAATACAAGCAAGCGCATACAGCACGACATATCTGCCAGTCAGCCTGTCTTTTATGTTATATCTGACTGATCATGCAGCCTCCAGACTGCTGGCATACCATAACCACCGAATCCCAACGCCAAGCACTGGCATCATTTCAGTGAATCAGAAAATGTGCCGCGGTTTTCTGATGGTCTAACGCGTCCTACCAGCCGCATCGACATCGCCCTTGCAGCCCTTTTCAGCGCGTAGGACATTTTCGAAGAATGACATGACCATCTGGCAAGCCTGCCTGCTTTTCGCAAGCAGACAGGCAAGGGGGCAACGCAATGTTTGCAGCATTCTTTCTGCGCCCCTTCTTTCCCGTTTCTCTGTCCCTTGCACGATACATGAACCTCGCGTAATCTATGACCATCACCACATGGAACAGTTTCGCAACTGGCTGCTCTATTTACACGAAATCAATTGGGGACTCGAATGGGGAGCAATTATGATAACATCAGCAAGTTTGGTTCATGGGGCACAAGCCGGCAACTGCTGGGCGGAAACTTGTAGAGTACATCAGGTAAACACGCACTTCAGACGATGCTTTGAGTCTGGCGTTTTCAGAAAATGGCTGTAGTCAAATTGCTCCTGCCTTGCTATATCCTGCCAAGTGGCCCTGACACTGTCGCTGGGCAACAAGCAGACTGAAAGGAACTCCATTCATTACCATCTCGCTGTGGGTGTTTGGCGAAATGTTGGCCCACCTCGAAAAGAGCTGCTATTCGCTTCCGCCCTTCAGCAGCTTCATTCACATCCACACAGACACCGCGACCAGAGTTTGCGGAGATAGCCTGCTACAACAAGCGCACCCATCAGGTGTTTTATTAAAGCCGGGGACCTTTCAGAGTGAGTAAGCTGTAAGGATTACCTGCAGAATTGGGATACACTTCTGTAAAATGGATGCACATATATCTGACATGGCGATGAGCTTTGCGATTGCCAGGCTTGTTGCACTAGGAAAAAAAGGGCCAAATAACACTTTTGCGAACACACATAAAACACGTTTCATCAAAGTTCTGCACGCTAAGAACAACAAAATAACACAAACCCGTAAACTTTGTACACGTTTGAACACGGTTATTTTGCCCTTTTTCCCTTGTGTTATCTACGCCGCCAACACAGATCGTACTTACGTTTTCACGGGCAAAAATAGTTTTTACGTTTTTGCGCATAAATTACGTAAACCAAACGTGAAAACAGCCCCGCGTACACAATTATGTACTGTACATAATTATGTTCTTATAAGGACAGTACGTGCAACCTTCGGGATTCCGGGGGATAGCATCCAGACGCACTGGGGTGGGCAGAAGATGAATCTTGTTCCAATCCATCGTGGCCCTTGCAGACTAGGAAGTGGACGCTGTCTTGCGGGCGCTCAGCGGGGCGGAGTACTGGTCACTGTACGCAACTTCCATCGTGTAACGTGGGTGTCTTAAACTTAAACAACAAGCCCGGTGACTGTAGAGCATTCAAGAAAGGCATATTCTGGTAATGCCTTCCGAAACACACAGGGATTCATTTCACTGGGAAAATGGGCTACAATATATTCTCTCTCTTCGACAATACACGTTTGGCACCCCTTTGAATTTCCTGTCCGCCTTGCCTGCCTGCTGGCTTTATATTAATATGGCATTGATGTTACAAAACCAAGGCATGACGGCGCCTCACTTGCAGGTGAACCTGCACGCTGACGTCTTTCAGGCAGGTGTTCATCATTATCACAACACACATAACATCTGTAGTCTGTTTACAAATAGTGCAACACTATCGAGCGGGTTTTCAATGGCGCAATGCGAAGGGACACCACAACGATGCTCATGTTTCAATGTGGAGTATCCTAGATGAGAATGCCACGGTTGCAAAAATGGCGGCAAAATTGGCCTGCTGTTGCGTTGTTCGGTGCTGTGTCAATGGCCAAAAGTCATTATGCGCCAGAAGCACTTGAGCAACTCGTCATTAACTTCGAGGTGGGCAGAAACCAATGAACAACCAAGCCATGCTCGATTCGCACCCATAGGTCCCCAAGTCGGTCTTGATCAGAAAGGCGGCGATCGAAAGTCGACAATCCGCCACACGCCGATTGCGATTTGCTGTCGCCCGTCCTGCAAATGCGCACAAGGATCAGCTGATGGCGCAGGATTGGCGGCGATTGGCGCCCGCCATTCACCGGGCACCCCCAATCGGCCGACGCATCACGCACGCGCGGCGCGCCTCTCGAGTTGCGCGCAAATCGTCCACCTCATCCAACCAACGCCCAGCCGTGCTCATGCTCAATGTCCTCATGCTCCTCGCGCCATCGCGGAACGCGTGGCGCCCAATTGTCAGAATGGGCTCGGGTTCTGGGGCCACGCGGCCAATGGACGACAGGCGGGATCTTCAGCACATTCAAACAGCCAACGATTCAGGCAGCATGGGGGTTTCGTGGTTGCCGTCCGCTCGATGCGAGGTTCTCATTCCCACTGCAGAAATCGCCAGTCACCACGGGCAACTGGCGGACGGGAGTGGGCACGCACACATACGTGTCCGCAGCGTCAAGCAAGGTGGCAGTTGGTGGACCCAGCAAGCTTGCGCGGCATTTCTGATTGGCCAGCCGGCATGAAAGTTCCGTGGAGGAGTTGTTGGCCGGGGGATCGCAGACAGCAAGGGCGATGACGATGATACTCATTTTCGAGAACTGGAGCAGCGGGCGCGAAGGCGGCGGAGTGGCAATCGACCACCACCCTGGAGTGGGAGCAATCAAGCCCGCCAAAATTAACGATTGATCGATCCTCATGAGGGATGCAGGGATTCTGTCACAGACTGCGATTCCGCACGAGGTCTTTTCAGGCGCACCTGTCGTTGCAGACTCAAGGGCCGCCTCCGTGGTGCGACCCAACAGAGTACCTCCTGTACTCGGTATCGCCATTCGCCGGTGGCCTTGCACTAGACGGGGGCCGCCCAAGTGCGATGGAGCGCAACACGCTTCCGCATTGACGTCCTTTTCTAAATGTCCGGTATTGTGTACAAATATCGTTGTTCAAGGGGTTCACCCATTGTGCGATGGCTTCATTTGCAGCACGGATTTCTTCGGCAGCTCTTGGTTGTCCTACTTTCGATATAAGATGAGCTGGAAATGATCATGAAACATGTGGACAATACCCACAAACGCACCCAAGGACACGAGATGCACACAGCACGGTCTGTGTCTATTGCATGTGCTGCGAAAAGCCATCTTGGATTCCTCCGCTGAGCCAACACACTCTTGGTTCGCCCATCAACGTCCATGTTAAACGAATTTGGGACTCAGGGGGCGCACTTCAGCTGAGTTTGACTGCTTGCAGCGCATCAAACTTGCGTGACTTCAGTTGGAGGCATGGTCGGAGTTGATCCGACACAATTGTTGCACGCAATGCACACTTGTTCCAGACCGTGACCGCAGCCTCACAAGCTCTTGAAGAAAGGACGCCATGGTTTGCCATTTACAACAACAATATGCGATTGCGTCTGAAATTTGGGAAGCACAGATGGGGAGTAAATCTACTTCTAGCTTCGGCACAGAAGTTGTGGATTTAGAGTCACATCATCTGGGCGATTGTTCTGATGAGGGTTCGACAAGTGTCCATGCCAACCGCCGTGTTCAGCGCTCCCCAAGGGGGGTACGCAAAACTGCATTCGACAGGCCTGTATTCTGCTGTCAGCTGGCATCTTTTTTCAGGTCACGTTCATTGATGTAAGATCTCGGAAGGGGCGCATTTGGTGAGGCCTGATGGCTTTTCAGTGCTTGGCAGAACACAGCCAGGTCCGCCGTTTGCTGTCGTTGACAACACACATGCTTGCAAGTGCGTTCTTGGCGCATCGGCAACATTTCAATGTGTAAAACCAGCGCATGCGCAAATGCAGTTGCTCTCGTATGACGGTTCTCGACGAAGGACACCATTACAATGCCTTTGCCAGTATTCAAAGAGTGCAAGTGTTCTACGTACATTGAGTTTTGCGCCAGGAGCGACACTGCCCAAAAAGGGCATTCCCTGGCCATGTTTGGAGAAATTCTTCCCACTGACAGGGCCGCCAGTAATTCAAGTTCTGATAGTTCCAGCATTGGGCGGTACTTGCTCTTGCTCTGAGTAAACTACTTTGACAATTGCCTGAAAAACCTCGCGGCATCGCTCAAAGTTTCAAGTTTTCACGATCGAAGCTGGCGCACACTCCCTGGATGCTCTCCATGCGCTACCCAGGAGCGGCGATGCCGCCCGGTGTCGTCTTGCTCGGGGTGGCTCCCTGGAAAGCGTCGTGGCGACAACGCGCGTTGGGAGATCTGCCGCCCCGTTGGTCGGCCGCTCCCATGTTTGGCCCGCCACCCGATGGCTGCGGGCTTCTGCGATGCAACGCTTTTTGGTTTGCGGGGCCGCAGGGATGGATTTGGGGTCTCTGCGCGGCTTGCTCCAGGGGCTGGCTGGGCGATCCCGAACGGTGGCGGCAGAACGGGCTGTTCGCAAAGTGACCAGCCCGGGCACACGCGTTTGCGCAAGACACTCGTTCTCCCTTCGACTGGCAGAGCGCTGTGCGATTGTCGGCATCGGACGGAAAAGGGGGAGGCGGACAGTGGCTGGTGAGCATTTGCTTGTGTCGGCCAGGCGTCAATGCAGTCAACTGAGTTCCTATCCACCTGCTTTTGCACGAGGCGACAGGTGGCATTACCGTAAAGTTCATTCCTTTGTTAAAATTTGTCTTAACAGGACGAAGTTAAGCCCTTCCGCCCCGGAAAATGTGTTCTCTCGCTCGTATGTGGTCTTTTGTCCAGTCGCCACCAGTCTGCAATACGTGCAGAGGGTGGTCAAATAGCAGCAAGCACCTTGAGGCATTTTTAGGGATCAGGGCTTTGCTCACTTTCTGCTGCCCAGTTTATTGCAGAATAAGCTCTGTTCCGTGGAAAATGCCCTGGCAATGGAACTGGGACGTGCAGGTACACTGTATCGCACTTGCATGCCAGCGGGCATAAGTTTGTGTGCAAGTGCAGCAAGAGTGCTTCACCAGTGTTGTGTTGTTTGCATGAGTCCATTGCAGGAAGAGCAATGATTTCCAGGGCAACTCTTGCAAATCAGTTCTAAGTTGAATGTGGGCTGGCTGTGCACCACCAATACCACAATACTGATGCAATGAGTGTGCTTAGGTCAAACACTTGAGCGCAGATGAGATGACTCAGTCAGCAGTGGCAACACTCCTAGCCTAAACATAAACCTTTGCTGTTGAACCTAAACCTGAATTCTTGCTGTGTGTGCCTTTACCCTTGCTGCAGCATGTCTCACCACACCCGCGAGGTGGCAGCCAGCAACGCCAGCAGCACGATGCGGAGAGGGCTCGCTGCGTGGTGGGCACCCCACAGCCGATAGACATGCGCTCGGGATGGGGCTTCCAACGCAAACACATGAGGACGAGTAGGCAGACACTGCAACACAAGGAGACATGTGTGCCCAGGACGCGGCCCACAAACAACCAGCTTTTGTAAGTTGCAGGCGCGCAGACGATGCTGAAACATCATGGTCATGGTCACCGTGTGAACAGATGTTGAGCGGCATTGAGGTGTGGGTTGGGGCTGTGTTGTTGCTCTTGCAGAGGAATGTGAATTTGACAGCCTGGAAAGTGTGTTGCGGTGCATTGAGGGCAGTGTGCAAGAAAGCACCCTGGCATTTGTCAAGCGGTCCAGCACGGTCATGGGGCACCCAGTAGAAGTTGCATGGTGGCGTGTGGTTACTGTGAGTCGTCATGTTTTGTCCATGGGCCCGGAGACTCACCTTAAGCAACACAGTACCACTGTGAAATGGAAAATGTTGGCAGGATTGTGTTTTCTTGAGAAGCTGAACATTGGGGATGACTGCCAATGCTGATGGAACACAGGAAATAGCCAGCCAAAGGCAAGGGTTGCATCTCCTGGTGTGTTGAGTATGTTGCCTAAATGTTGGAGTCAGCACACATAAAGCATGTCCAGCAACATTCAGTGCAGGTCCTTGGCCTGGCCATTGCTTGATGCCAAAACCAGCCCCAAATCGTCAGCATGTGGGTTATGATGCCACAGATAGTTGTCAGACAACTGCAATGTGGCAGTTTGGCTGAAAAAGTGGCTTCCAGAGTCCAGTGATGCTCAGTTTTACCTGTGGAGACCTAACAAATCCAAGGTGCAGTCGAATCGCACGTGGCAGATTGTTGAGGATCGCTTGTGTTGTGTGGGGGCAGATTCAAGGCGTACTTGCGATGGCGGAACTTCCCTAAGACGGTGCGTGACAGCAAAGCGCATCTGCCATCAGAAACGGATGCATGCCCCAGTGTGACAGCTGCCTTCCTGCAGGTCAGCTTTTTAGTAAATTATTATTTTCATTATTGTCGCTACTATATGTTTTTTCTTTCCAATTCACGTTTTGATCGCATCCTCCAAAATTGAACAAGACGATGGCTTCACAGATGGTGAACGACACAGCTGTCGCCTCCTGGCAGTGCTCAAAGCTGTTCATGCTGCAGCCATGGGCCCAGTTTTGGCAGCCTCCTGTGTGGTCACCATACAGATGTGGTGAATCCTAGGGATCGTTGGGCAGATCTGTACTGCAGTGTAGGTCCTCAGTACATCGTTGCGCATGCCTTGTGCGAGTACTGCTGCACATCGTGCATGAGATGCATGTTCAGCAATTTGTACTACATGAATGGAGCGATTTGCTGGTGTCAAAGTTGGCGAATCCTGTCCCCTGAAATGAAGCAATAGTGTTGTCAGCATGCAACAGATTGCAGTGTCAGTGTCAGAGTCCAGATGGCTCCTCATTTGGAAAGCAGAGAGGTGTGCAAGAAATCACCCTTGTGCATCCTGTGAATACTGTATTGCCAAGAACTGAAGCACAGTACCAGAGTACCAAGGTACCATTCTGTGGCACTTTAGCAGCATCTTGGAGCAAAGAAAGTAGGCACTGCTGTCTGTGCACCCTGAACCCAGACTGCCGTGCCACCCCTTTTGCCTGCTGCTTTCAGGTGACAGTGCACACTGATGTCTTGTATTTTGTATGTCATTGGTCATGTATCTGTTATTATTCACTGCTTATCATTTAGTGTATGTGCCATCATTTGTTTTGTAAATACACTCCGTTGTTATGGCTTCATCCTGGGGATCGTGGCATAGTTTTAGTCTTTGTTGTTAAGGCAAGAAGATAAATATATTACGGCTGCCACAACGACAAGTCGTTGGTGGTGCATTGGCAGCTGATTTTGGTTGTTGTTCTTATGCTGCAGTTGCAGTTCCATTGTAATAGTTGCCATTGCTGCTGTCATTGTCATTGGTTACTGTGCTCAAATCCATGTTCATATTGCTCAGCTGCCTGATTGAGAGGGGGCTTGTGACATTATCGACTGTGTGTTGCAGGTGCTTGCTGGCCTGCAGGATGCTGAAACAGTCAGATCTGGTCACACCCGGAACATCTTTAAGGTGAGGCCAAGACGCTGGAAAGCACCCATCTTTCGCCACTGTCACAAACGCAGCTTGATGCGCCCTCAACAGAAGGCGCATCCCTCACACAAGGCTCGCCGCCGATGGCATGTTACCACAACAGGTCAGAGTCAAGCATTTCATGAGGCCTTGAGCCAGTCTGCGCATGGTCTGCTAGACAGTACACACAGGCTGCACAGGCAGGACAGAGAGTGCAGGAAGCAACACTTGTCGGGTTGGGCAGCTGTCGAGGACAACGCTCTTCTGGGCAGTAGATCTTAACATGGTTGATCCAATTGCCCCCATTATTGGACCTTGATGCACAGCTGGGACACAGATGGCAGGTAATACTCATGTTGGCATAAAGCAGTTTCTCTTGACGGTGCAAGCGTCTTATCCAACTTGCTGCATTGATCATCGAGACACCTCCATATCATTGCCACCATAGTTGATTGTTTTCTCCATTCTTAATTCCCACTGTGACAAACATTTGATGGTGGGGTGGATGTGACTGTAAGGCTGCTACCGTCTCTTTGTCATTGCGGTGTCCATTGCTTGCTTTAACTTCACCCCTGTACTTCCTCTTTAGACTCTGGAATATTGAAACCTGCTACGCATGTGCAGCTGCGGGCAGAACTGTCAAATGGCCTCCAGATTTTGTCAAAGGACACCTGACACACAAAGGTGGTTGACCTGTCTTTAGTCACGCACAGAGTGTCTGACGAGCTGCAAAGACGGTACCTATCCGACAACGCCGGCAGTCTGGACTGCAATCGTTGCGGAAGCGCCGACCAGTACATGTTCACAGGTGGGCAGAATGCCATGTGTTGCTGCTGGCCCTTTATGCTTACATGTGCTAAGGGATGCGTCACAGCCCGTTACAAACACTAATGTAACATTTTGGAATAAGGGAAAGAAAGAAGGGGATGCACTGAATTGCCTGTTTGCACCACGGTTTTGCTTCATGTGATTGTATGGAGTTCACGCAACAACTTGGGGTGAGAGTGCTTGTCCACTGCCGTCAGGAGTTTTTCAGGGATTCGTGCAACAGCTGGGCAGGTGACAGTGACTGAATTCAAGCGGCTGAGGGCCGAGGTGAAAGACTTGGTAAACGACTGCCGGCAATTAAGGGAGGAGTTGTGCGATGTGAAGAGGGAGGCGGAGAACTCTGCGGCATGCAGAAGAGAGGCGGATGAAGACGATCGCAGACGTTTGAAGTATGTGTATCTGCAGCAGACATGTAGCTTTTGTTATTTGCTTTATGATTTCAATCAAGAGGCCACCGATGGCAACAATATTTACATTTAGACTGAGATATTTTTGGTGTCCATGCTGCTCCTCATTGTGGATTGCAACAAGCAGCAGCATGGACAGCAAAACATCTCAGTCTAAATGTACCTATTGTTGCTGAGAAGGGCTTTGTGCCATCTTCCACATCGTGGAATGGTTTCTGGCAACGAAAGGGCCTTCTTGTCGGTCACAGTCGGCTGATGTTGATGCCAGCTTCTTGTTTCTTGATCGAAGAACATGAAGGAGAAAAGGGAGGCTCACTTCTTGGTATTGATGGCAGGAAGCTGGCGAGTGAGGATGAAGGGATCCGTTAAGAAGTGGTGAAGCTACAGGCAGATAAGGTGAATTCCGACGAGAGGGCAAAGGACGAGGTGACAAGAGAAGCTGTCGCAAAGTGAGCGACGGTCTGAGGTAACTGCCAGAAGCTGTACGGCATTTGATGGGAAGGTGTCGAGAGGTTGGAGGGAAGCTGGCAGAAGTCGTGTGGTAATTGAAGGAAATCTATCGGAGGCTCGGTGGCAATTGGTGTTCTTCGAAACGGAGGGGGACCCAAAAACAGAGAAATTTCAAAGCGCGGAAGGGCTTGCTGTGTGATCATAAATGGTGTTAGATTATGTGATGGACGAATGTGATGGTGTCACGGCGCACCCCTGAATATAGCAGGCAGTTCGACTGCTGACCTGGAGACCAACCGATAACCGATAATGCCATTGCGCAATGGCATGTTGGAGCACCTCGTCTTGGCTCTCACTGGGTTGCAATTCTGGCTCCCCTGAGGGTTTTCCCGCATTGCATTGGACGCAGTGTTTGGGGGAATTGAACGGGGGGTTGGCGGCTGCGCTCCTTTGATATGTATTGATGCACCATCGGTTTACCAACGGTAAGGTCGACAGCATTTTACGTCTTGGAAAGACGGCCTGATGGAGGCTGTCCCCGACCATCAAACCCAAAATATCGGACTCAATCAAGCTTTCCTCTTAAACTGCAAGCTTCGCCCTTTTAAGCTAAATAAGTTCCTAAGTAGAGCTTTTATGCGTTGGATGGCGTACATTGCAATGCCTCAATTGCTCAAAACACAAGCCAGCAATTTCTGTGGCAAAGGTATGCCTCTTCTTCGGGGACGCTTGTTCTGCCAGTGCACGTTATGCGCATTCCCGCTATTTTTAGGAATGCCGTGGGCTTTGTCGCACATAGAACAAAATTCCCATATGAACGTACATGCCGGAAATGTATGCTGGCAAGGCCACCCCGTTGTCCAACCCATGACGCTAGAGCATGTCCATGAGAATTACATTCGATGATAGCGAATTCGTCGAGCGGCCCATCACCAACAGCATCAAGGGATCCACAAGCGTCTTCTACATAGGCAGGCGTAAGATCTTGTGTCCAGCTACTTGCGGCGTTGAGCCAGCTTTCCCCCGATGGGCATCTTATAGAAGATTTTCTGATCGACTCGGCAGTAACATGAGCATCGTGCCTCGTTGTGCCGCTCCTTGAACCCTTCCCCAACCGTCCTCTTAAACTGGAGGCGCGTTGGGAGTTGCTGCGGTCTTATGGCATCTTGAAGGAGAAGTTGGGTGGTTTGGTGCGGTACGTGTGTAGCTGTGAGCAGCTTCATGGCCTCTCCGAGAGGGACTGAGTCTCCTGTGAAGGTAACAAGCGAAGACCTGCATGTGAGGCGGAAATGCAATGGCGACTGACTTGGCGGCCACAAGTCCACTTCCCAGATCCAGAAAGTCCAGGATCTGGACTCACTGTGGACGCGTTGGAGCCATTCCTGTTCAAGATTACCCCCTTGGGCGACCCATTTGGGCGACTCTTTTTACATGCAAACTGACTCTCGAAATTTGGACATTTCTTTTTTTCATTTAAATTGCTCCTTTCTTGTGATCATGCATCGAAGTACAATTGAAGAACAAAACCAAAATGCTGTGCACAGCAAACACTGCCTTGGACACATTAGCAGACGCCACCGTGCAAGAAGAATCTGCATTTCCAGTACGTAACATGTTGTTGCCTTCAATGGCGTTCGCAATAGAGTCTGCGCGGTTGTTGGGGGCACCTACGCAAATGGAGACCGTGTTGCGGGATTAGCCAGCCGCGTTCCTGGAACTGATTGTGGAGCGCACCTCCCGGGACGCCCTTTTGAAAGGGTGTAATCCTCTTGGAAGCTTGAGATGCATTCCAGCGACGCTCGTATGTCGTCCATAGGGTTGCCGAGTATGATCCACTGCTTGCCGGCTGTGGCGTCCCTAAGGTAGTCTCTTGTGTGGATGGCGAGAATGCCGTCCGTCATCTTGCACGTTGTCGCTGATGGTGGCCCGTGTTGACGGCTTTGGAAGCTCAACAACGGCATCAGCCCTGAAAGGAATGAACGGAGCTTGTTGATCTAACGCTGGGGATTGAGTTGCACTCTTTGGCACATTCCATTTGGCACAGGCAGTGTTTTTGCCCCGTCGCTCCATTCAGTGGGTGTCGCGTTAAGCAATTGCACAACTTGCACGAAGGAAACGGGGCAATTCATCTCACCGTCGATGGTCACAATCTTTGTAAGCTTGCCTTTCCATACACTATAATTTCTTGCAAGGGATACAAAAGTTAAATTTTCCCTACGGCCGCCCTTGCTCGTCTTATTGAACTTGATCAAGAAGATTCGTCCAACCTTCTCATTTCGCTCAAGTGGCTGAGCTTGTCCATGGCACAGAATGGCGGCAGTAGAATGTTCGATCGTGACGGGGAACGCGATGCCATGTCACACAGGGCCCGTCTCGTTGTTCCCAATAAATTTTCCCATGAAGAAATGGAAGTACTGGAGATTCGTTTGCCAGCGCCCCTCGTGCACACCCTCATGTAACTCCAGCATTTGACCTACAGCTGCAACATACGATCATGTTGTGAATTAGCCTTTGCCGGTAATTTTTGCGACAGTTTGCGGTAAGTTTTGAACTCTTACGGCATCAAAGTTCAGATAGCGAGTCTAATAGTTGATTGTCAGTCTCGACATAAAGCATAAATCAAACTTGCTACCAGGGAAAGAAGAAGTTCGATACCCAGTGCGCTCCATTATGTTGATGCAACGGCATTCCCAATAGAGTCTGTGTGCTTTTTGAAGGCCGCAACGCAGTTAGAGGTCGCTTGGAAGTACTACAGCGCCCTAGCTAGCTACAATTCTGCAACGCGGTTGTCGAACGCACCTCTTGAGACGGCCTCTTTCAGGGACTCGCGATGATGCTGTCATCTTGCCCAGCGCTGCTTGGATGTTGTCCACAGGATTGTCGAGCATGATGCACTGCTTGCCAGCTTTGGTGTCCTCAAGATGGTCCCTCAGATGCCCATGGCGCTCCTCCGCTTGCGCATGTTCCCGGTGATGATGGCCCATGGTTGCGGATCTGACCCACGAAAGCACCCTTGAAAGGAAATGAACGGAAGTTGCTAATCCAATAATGCCAGTGAACTGCGCTCTTCGATGCCTTGCAGTGCACGGGCAAGCCTTCTGCAATGTGGGTCACTTTGATTGGTTTTATGTTAACACTCTCACAATTATCTCTAAAGAAACGGTAGAAATTTGGCTTGCTATCATCGGTCACAATCTCCGTCTTCTTGCCACTACAGGTAAATTTTCCGAGCGGTTGCCCTTTTGTGTCCTACAGGATGTGATCAAACAGATTTTCCCCACCTTCTAACATTGCTCAAGTGGCTGAGCTTGTCCGTGGCACTCTGCTGGCGGTGGCAGAATGGTCAGCCATGATGGAGTGCGCCATGTTATATCAAACATTGGTCATTTAGTTGCGCCCAGTGAGCCTTGCCCTGAAGAAATGGGAATACCGGAGATTCGCTTCCCAATGCGCTCCATACAGGCCTTCATGTAGCTCCAGCACCTGAACCAAAGACCACGTTGTACATTAGGACTGTGGGAATTGGTGTGGGCCATTGCACTAGGTTTTGAAAATTTTCAAGGCACATGACATCGAAATTTAAATGGTGAATCAGGATGTTGACTCTTGTGTGGACACAAGACCATTGTAGCAAATGAGTAAGTAAATCGGTGACATAAGCATTGCTCACATCTATTCATACAATATTGAGTATTTAACGCTTATTAGCAACAGATGTTTGCTGTCCAAAGGAAGCTACACACAAAACACAATTCATGGAACGTGAATCCAGAGAACGCAAAGCCATGGCTCACGCAAGAGTGAGAAACTGCCACATACCTGATTGTTATCCACATCTGTTTGCCGCTCCGTCGCCGCCCCAGTCGCCATCACTCACGCTTCCCATGCATCTCTCCATATGCTTGTTTCTTTGGAAGAATCTATAAAAACGTCCAAAGCGTTCAGGGGTACAACGTACGGGAGTGATTTCCCCATGACCTCGTTCTCCTTCTTGCTCATTAGACGTTCCTTGCTCTCAACCTTCGTCCATGTTCGTCTTTACGCGGCGACAGAGCGGCGGGGGTCTTCGGTTCCAATGTCGTTGCTTGTCGAATCTATGCCTGTCTTGCGCAGATGGAGGGGCGAGGGCCGGCAGGAACGAGGCAGCCCCGCCGGGCCGGCCCGTGGTGTGGGTGGCGGCAGCTGGGGTGATCGGGGCCGCCGAAAGGCGGCGACGCAAAGTCGGGCGTTGGGCTGGACCCAAGCGCCCGAGCACAACAAGGAACAAAAGGGAGTATTGTGACAAAATTGAGACACCTATTTTGTTTTTGGAAGTTGTGAATAAAGAGCAGCGTTGCCGGAAAGTGCCAGGTGCTGTGGTGCATTATCAATTGTGTTGTTGTAATAATAGCAGCATATTTGATGAAATTGACAGAGTACGGTGGTCACTGAAATTGTGCAATTCTTGATACCGGTTGACAGTCAATTCAAAGCAAGTTCAATCCACTGGATTGAGTTCCCTTAGGGGCTGCTAAAGTGGCTGCAATGGAGTTGGGGTCAATTTGAGATATAGGTGACCATGCTGCGATCATCCTACAGTGCTGGATGAATTGGGGTGTATTTTTTTAGGAAACACCATTGTAGCCGCTTTTTCGCCCAAGCACCGCCAAAACTGCCCACGTGCCCTCCCAACCACCCATCCCACCCTCCACAAGCCCAGTACAAGTAAATTCAAGGCATTTCCAGAGTTCTTTCAGGATAGCATAAAGAAAATTGTAACCAGAGCGCTGTTGAGAGGACTTTTATACCAATTGATATTATAGCAGATCTTCAAATTGTGCATTCATTCAGGAATGCAAGGAAGAGGATAACAGTCTTTTTTTTACTTTATTATAGCTCATAGCGGTGAAATTTTGACCGACGAACACCGAAACTGCATGATAATTTTATTGTGAGTACAATCAAAGTGCTTTATTATTGTGATTAGAAAAATTTTATAATTAACGAATTGACATGAGTCGTTATCCATTAAATTATTGCTTGCATCGCGCTCTATCCATTGCCAATATTGTCTCAGGGTGACAAGGAAACTAACCTTTGAGGCGCATTATTTGACTAATTATTGCCTAAAAAGAATAGAATAGTGTCGGCTTGTAGTTTGTCCGATTAGAGTTGCTTTCTATTTTAGCAAAATCTTCATAAACATTTGCATATGCAATGTAGTATTTACAATGTACAATATATATTCACCATAATATTGAGCAAACTTAGCACTCTTCTTCATCACATAGAACAAATTTTTCATGGTACTTATTATTGCAGCAATTTACTTGAATTGGAATTTTCATACACTCACGCCCCTGCATTTTTAAAGTCGGTATTTCCAGTTCCATTCCATGTCTATATAAATACCATATCGCATACCATTTAAAAATGTTTGTGGGTATTTATTATTGGCACAATAAAAGTCTGATGTGAAATGCTGTGTACGAGGCAGACTCAAGAAATTCGAGCATGAAAGATTATGTAAAATTAATTTGACATATGAATTTAACATACAAGAGTACTCTTCCACTGTTGGGAAAAGTAGTTTTAAAACTTTCAAAGTGATACATTCCCCACAACAACCCCACAACCCCACAACAAATAGTCTCTGATTTGAAACTGCTAATTTTGAGCTATAAATTATTGATTTACTGATAATATTCTTTAATTGCGAGAATGAGCAGATTATGGTGCACAAACTACAAACAAATTCTAAATAACGAAATGCTGATTGTGCATTGACTCCGGTGTAGAATTGCACATATACGAGGTTTCGAAAAAACGATAATTCACCATGTCGAAGGTTTTCTTTTACAACCAATGCATCAAGCCTACTCTTGCGTTCGCCCAAGCGTGCGTTACTAATGGACAGCGCAATCACGAAGGGGGTCAGATCTGTCTCCCAAAGGCTCTGTAGCCAATAGTCGCATGATCTTCGATGCCGTTCCCAAGTAAACGTCATTTGTTATGATGTAGAAGGCGGCTTAGCCATGTCCACTTTAAGCTGCTCATGAGAGCTTAGACACTGATTCTTTCTGATTTTAATGTGCTTTTTGCATTTCATCTCGTGTACAAATACAGATAATTATTGAGTAAAAGACATTTGTTCCGGGATGGAAGAAGCGCACATGGTCGCCATCACAACTGAATTTGATTTCAAATTTCATTCAACTTCCTTGTCGTCCCCCCTCCGCCCCGTCCCACACTGCCACGCCTGTGACCGTTCAGTAAGAGAAGCATGCAAAAGTGCAATGGAAGTTGTTTTGCACCATGAACAGAGAGCCTCACGTGATTCGATCGCATCAAGGCAAGAAACCTCAAGCTCAACCAATTATCGGCTGTACGCGTGGCAGCAACATTGTTGAAGTGCGACCACAACCCTGTTTTACAAATTGCATCATGTTGTAAATATAAGGTCCCACAATCACAAACCACATCAGTGATTTTGAGCGTATTTTTGAGGCTGCAAATACATTGCACACAGCATTTAAAGCTGTTTTGATTGCAACATAAAGCAGAAAATAAAATCTTTTTTGACGTATGCAAACACAAGACACGCATACCAGGGTTGTGTTTTTGCCCTTCAATTTTTCTAACCGGGAACATGAAACTTGCAAGAACAAGCTGGAATATATCATCGCCGACCAAATAAGGTTGCACTGAGCGCAAATTTTTTTGTATCAGGGATATGAAAATTTGAAATAAATAAGAAATCACGCAATTCTACGTTTGGAGGAGTAGACCATTGCCTCAACAACAGTCGTTGTCTATGAATCGAGGATTCAGTCAGTATGAAGCAATGCGTCGCCGCAATTTCTAACATATGCATCCAGAAGGCTTGATCTACATCGCAGGGTATAGCCTCCACAACTTGATAAAAGTGGCTTCAGTTTGAGAATAACAATATGTTTGATTTCGTCACTTGCGTGAGCTGCCCATTGTAGTTACTTGTGCTCACAAATTTTTTAGCACCGTTGGTACTTGTTAAGTTGCTATGATACGCAAAATAATTGCAGCTCAGGGCCACGATTCCAACAAGTGCCTGGGACGAGCGACTTGAAAGATGTCGCGCCTGGTTTGTGCTTGGCTGAAAATACCCGTTCATGAACATGAGATGAGGAAGTCTATGTGCAATGGACGAATGATGGCAGTGTCGATAGCGATGCTAGGGCTGCTTTCATTGTTTGAAAATTACCAGTTCTTCAAGTTTTTGCTATTGGCGATAATTGCTGTGAGCGAAGCAATGAGTTTTTCAAAACACTGTATTGTTGCGTTTTTCCGCACATGAACGCAAGTCTAAATATCAAATATTGCGTTTTAAATGACTTTGAAAAATGTTTCATGTTGTGGCATTCCTGAAAGCCGAAGTCCAAGGCTTTACGGTATTTGGTTGTGTCACTACATTTATTTAGAAAAAAGAAGTTATGGTTGATTATGCCACCAGTTTGGATCTGTGAATGATGTGGACGAAAACTGTTGGGATTTCTAAAGGTCCGCTTCAATTTCAAAACTAACCTCACTGTTCCCAAATGCATAATTTTAATGATGGGCGTTATGTACGGCAACTCAGTAAAAATGCAAAATAAACAGCATATAAAAATAACAATGACGGTACCTGGTGCGGCTATTTGAGATCCATGCTTAACTGCAGCGAAGGCACACAACCCAGCGACTGGGCAGCATGGCTACAAAACTTGCATAAACTAAACTGCGCGCGCCCACAACCATCCAAGATCGCTCCATACAACCCATGTTGATGATTTTGATGAGTTGTGGTCCAAAATCATCCACCACTTTGCGCGCAGAATGGGAAGAGATTATTACCCATTCCTATTCCTATCCCCGGTCCCATCTCCCTTCCTGTCTCCATTCTTATTGTTTGTTGTTTTTCTCAAACTAACCTTATTGGCAGCTTATTGGGGATGGATCCAGCCACTGGTGGGCATCAGCTTCACCAAGGGGAAAGGGGCATATTTTAAGTCACATCGAAATTTTCCAGTGGCATCAAAATTGATTGGGATAGTGGCTCCCAACGGTTTGAACACCAACCGTGTCCATGGCCAGACCATGTCAGACCTGTCTAACAAACTCTGGTTGTGGTTGCTACGTGGCTTCATATGACATGTAGGAATAATTCCATCTGAATTATTACTAAGAGCTTGGAAATTCAGCAACCGCTGAATTGGCGGAGTTGAATTGGCGGAAGTCAACCAGTATTCAAGAAGTGCACAATATTTTCGTGATTTTGTGCGTGGAGTTTTTTCTGTGATATGTTGTGGGTTTCAATGAAACATTAGGTGCAATATAGTAGGTTGCACCACAATGTCGCTAGACACTAGTATTCTTACAATGGCGATCTGTGCATTGATAATTTTGATTGATTGTAGTACATCTACATTACGAAATTAAAACCAACGTTTGAAAGTCAATGCTTTGACATGAATTACGCAATAGCTTGGTGATTCTTAATATTATTGCATTTTACGAATTGGCGTTTGATGTGTATGACAATTCTCTGTTTTTGCTTGATGTTCTCTTTCATTGTATATTAGTTCTTAGTTTGGCTGTATGTAGTTTATCTGTAAAACATAACATAGCGTACAAAACTGGCACAGTTCTTATACTGCGCTACGTTTGGAAAACTACGTGCTTAGGAAAACTACATGCACCCAAACTAGAAACTAAATTACAACAAGTTAACTGTATGTTCTGGCACTTTCTGGCATTGCTGCTCGTACCACATACGACCATAAATAAAATAGGTTCCTCAATCTTGTAACAATACTCACCTTCCTTTGTCATGCCCGGCACGCTCAGGTCCATGCCAACTCCCTCCCCGCCTTGCCGCCCCATTGGCCCCTCACGGCCCACAGCCCCGCCTCACCCGTCGTGCTGGGTCAGCCCCTTGCGGCGGCCACCCAGCCCTGCCGACACAACGCCCCTCCTGGTCTCTGAGGGCCCTTCTCATCAGTGGGAGGGGGTGGGGGCCGTCCTCTGCCGCATTACACTTCTCCTTGCAGCCAGTAACTACTACCCGTCCTGTCCTTTAGGTCAATAGCTCATGCTCGCCTTGTCCTTGCGGCAAATAGCTAACTCCCGCATTGTTCTTGCAGCCAATAGCTAATGTCTCTTTGTCCCTGTAGCTAATAGCCAATGCTCGCTTTGTCCTTATCCAATAGCTCATGCCCTCCTTGCCCTTGAAACTTATAGCTACTGCCGGTCCAAGCTACCGGGCCCAGTAGTCCGGGTACCCGGCAGCTGATTTTTGTAGCTAAGGACCAGCATCCATTAACTATAGCTACGGACGGCCCCCCTCCCCCTCCCCTTTGATCCCCCCGATCACCCACAGCACCCTCCATCTGCTTTATTGCTTCCAACAATTGAGGTTGCCGCGCTTTCATCTTCTCTGTCCCGCTGGCCAAAGAAGCCTTTACTGAAGGCTGAGAATCGCCAATTCTCTTGGTGGATCAGTGCGCAATCCCAGCTTGTGCCTACCACGTGAAACCGGTAATGAAGCGTCAAAAAATGCAGATGCAAAGCTTCTCAGTGATGTTCTACCAGCGAAGTGCTACTTGAATAGAATCGGCAGAATGGTTCCAAGTTCTCTATTGCGCTCTGAGTGCAGTACACGCCACTTTAGCTCAGTTTTTGACAAGTGTGCATGACTCAACACTTGGTCTTTAGCAACCAAGGATGCATCGAACAATAAATGCTGCTTCAGCGCAATTTTGCTTCTGAAGAGAGTGAGCACTATCTGAAGGTGACGCTCATTTGCATTGTAATTTTGTGGGTAAATTGGATGAAATGGTGTATACACCCTAAAACTGATCGAGTTTTCATTGTTATCCATAAGCAGACGAAAAAGCCCGTACATACAGACGATGTAGATGAGCTCATAAAAAATTGATTGTTACCCGCACCACTTACAATAATTTTGAATTTACGGTGCCTAAATTGGGAGGCCATCCCCTTTAGTTTACTCCAGCCCCCATATTTGCTCATATGCATTTCGTTACCTCACCTGTGCGATTTTCTTTGCCTGAAGTGCAAGCCTGATTTTGTGCTTTTTTCCTCCCCGAGCCGAATTTGGAAAACAACTGGATGCTTGATGCAGGTTTGATGACCAATTGGTGCTGGTAGCCGCCAAGGTGGACGTCCCTAAAGTAAAATCTTGAGTGTCTGCACGATGGCGAAAATTGCACATTTCATGCAATTTATTTGAACTGCTTAAATGTTGCAATGTTTAGGGTGCATTATGGGTCCCAATTAAACGCTCTTCGCATTTATCATCGCCATCATTTTCATCATCCTTTGTGTTTTAAGTTCCATAATATCATGTGTATGGGTTACCTGTATTCATCTCTAATGAGCCCAAAACCCGAGCATGTTTTTTGTTGGCTATTTTGGTGGCCACACATCCACACTCACATACATTTGGACAAAAGGCCTACTCAATTTGAATAGACCTTGTTGGCCTTTTCGCCATTGCTGAAATGCGCTCACATCTTGCTCATCATTGCGCTGGAGACTCAGAAGCTGTATAAGTCTTCGTGGGACCTCTTGACGGGGCACATCTTGTATCCTTCCTAGCCTCAGCTGTCTTTCGTAGTGCCCATTTAGGAGGAAATGAGTGGCGGTCAATCGGAAAAGGCGGCGCCAATTTCGAAACTGAAGCCTACGGCGCCCACAGAGGGCACCACCTCCAGAGCGCTGCGTGCCGAATGGCCAGTGTGAGATCGTAAGTACCAAAAAGGAAGTTCGGATATTTTCTGTGAAAGAGACTTAACCGCTGGAATGGAGAA
Source organism: Ostreobium quekettii (assembly GCA_905146915.1). NCBI lineage: Eukaryota > Viridiplantae > Chlorophyta > Ulvophyceae > Bryopsidales > Ostreobiaceae > Ostreobium > Ostreobium quekettii. Next base: position 178,796 of record CAJHUC010000282.1, read on the forward strand.
AGTATTAGGGAAGACAGAATATTGATATTGCAATATTATCCTGCATGTTGCCATTCACAGTAACGGTAATGTGAATGGAAGGAGTCGAAACAGCAAACTGGTGCAGCTGCAGCACAATACACTCGCAGACCCCAGTAAGAATGCGTACACAGCATGCATGCACGGTGGGAATTGGAATTGCTATGCAGCAGAAGGGATGTGCATCACAAACATGAAATTGTATTGTGTATATCTGCCTTCATTTGTTTGATGACGCTACCTTCCCTGTATTGCATATTGCTTATTGAAATTGCTTTAGACAGAGACATCAAGCGATGGTAATGGCACATACCTGTTCTCTCTCAACATTGTACTACAGGACTTCCTCGAAATTAAACGCAAAGATCCGCAGCACAATTGCAACAAATTGTAGTCTGAGTATACCTGAACAAATCGATCTGTTTTTCAATTTTCGCTGCACTGGCCACAGCTAGAAATGACCTCTCTGCAGATCCCCACTAGCAATATCCTTAGACTCACTCCTCTTTTCCCAAAACAAGGTTAGAACAAGTTTAGAAGTCAAAATACATAAAAACACTTGCGCGCTCACATCCTGCGTAAAATGTGAGAAGTTATACCTGTTCAGAAATTTGAGTTTTGGCGACTGAGCATTTCGACCTCCAGCATCGCCACAACGTATTCTTCCTTTGTTGCTATGGTAACATTGAAATCTGCACCCTCTGAGATACGCATACCTGAAGGGAACGCGCATTCAACATAAGTATGCAGCATGCAAGAATGTAGAATACACATTGCAGAGAAGCCCATAGTGTAAGCCATTCTGCAGCATGAGAAATGGGTCGCTTTGCAAGATTATGATAATTGGTTAGAGAGCGCGGTGTGACACACGCGTTTTCTTAATTGCCTGGTGCTCCATTTTCAACGAATATGTAAATTAATTTTATCTTAGATAAAATATATACACATGATATAACGATTAAGATTATGACAAAGATAAGTATTAAGATATAGTATGATTTTTTCGATTGTTACCACTACAAAACTAGATGACATGATATTAACACACTCCTGTCACGCAAGCGTACCACCACTACCAGTTACAGAAAAGCGAACATCAACATGCACATCAACTTCTTTACCAAGTTAAGCAAGAAAGTAATGTCATTACACTGTGCACATATTTTAGTAGCATCGACTCAGTTGTTTAGTCCAGCGCATTGATTGAAATGTGAAATTCACCCCTCTCACTCTGAACGCCGTGTCCTCGACCGTTCTATTGTCGATATCTCTGCCGGCAGCCCCTTGGGCGCCCATCACGGCACGTGGACAACGTCGATGGATATCCATT